>JAIWWG010000095.1:0-109846 GCA_025435555.1 Chytriomyces cf. hyalinus JEL632 | reverse complement strand
CGATTTGCGGGGTGATGAGATTCTGTAATGTCATCAATTTTCGTTTTCCGTCGGTGACTCACAGCCGCAAACAAGTCAGGGTTTATTTTTTTTTATTTGTGATCTCGTCTTTTTTTTCTTGTTTTGTCCGCACCGGCTCTGCTCAGATAGATACCCGCTTCTCCTTGATCCTGAATGGGTCCTAAAATTTGGGAAAAAGGGCTCAACTGTGATAAACAATCCATGAATTTGTCTTTACACCCTTTCGATGGGAGCATTTCATGACGATATCCAATCACGTGGCGTTTAATAATGTTCGAAGACGCTTGCAAAAATTCATAGTGCACGTTTCACAGACGCGTTAATAACGATGTCGACAATCATAACATGGATTGCAGAAAAAGGAGAGAATAAAGAGGGAATGTCAAAAGTATAAAAAACGGATGATGGGTATGTAACTCAGAAATGAGACGGAAGCGGAAACGCGTCCAACAGATCCTCAAAGTTTAAACAATGCATAAATTCAATTGAGTTTGTGAAACCACTTGTCACCAACTGTGGTTGATTAAAATCAACTGCGGGTATCAAAGAGTTAACAGCACAAAGAGTGGTTGTTGCGTCTACTGGCAGCAACGCTTGAAGCACAGTTGGTTCATCCAATTCCTCAACCTCTGCTGGCACATGTAAACAAACAGACAAGAACGGGTCCGGCCCAAGCTCAACCGGGTCCATCGAATCTTTGCTCGCCAAAACTCGCGTGTCGCTTCTCTGCTGCCGCTGCCGCTGTTCAATCATAAGCTCGTGCTGCTCTTGTGCCACGACGCACGAATGCAAATGCTTTAGCCTGTCGCCGTCCATGCGCGCCTTGCATAGTGCCTCGACTTCAAGCAAATGTAGCTCAACATCGGAGGGTATTTCTGCGCCTCCCTTCTTGCGGATACCGGCTCTTGCAGGTGTGCGGACATGGCCGTTGGTTTGTAGGAAATGGAATTGTCGTGGCATTTTTATAGTTTTTACAAGATGTAACTGCATTTTCTTTGCATGCCTGGTATTAAAAAAAATTGACGGGATGATCCAATCATTGCAAATAACTTTCCCGTTTGATGGCGCGGTCCGTGGTCCGGGAGTCAATGAGTTGAGAGCTTCAAGAGTTGACAGCTTCAAACGCACTGTGTTTACAATAAAGTAAAATGGATGGAGAGCGCTGGATTGATGGCCATATTCGAAAATAAAAACACGAAGGAGACAATGCAGATATATATATCTTATAGAAGGGATAGTATAAACATAAACATGTACGGAAATAAAAGTAAAGTGAATTCAGGTCGCCGGGAAGAGAGGAAACGCGTTCAACAGTTCCTCAAAGTTGGAAATATTTAAATAATCTCTTTCAGTGAACCCTATTGGGTCATAGCTATCATTATCCGTGGTGGTATCAAGGCTGCTCGGTGTTTGTGGTATCGGCGTGGATGTGGTTTCGCCGGCTGAATGATCGGATAAAAAGATTGCTTCCAGCTCGTCTTCCTCGGCCGCCACGTGAAGACAAATATGTGAGAGCAGGTCGTCCTGGGTTTGAGATGCAGTGCTTTGTTGCTGATAGCTAACATCCACATCCGCAGCAGCATTAGATACATCCTCAATGGAAGGTTGGCCGATATCGCGCACTCGCTGCTCAGCCACAAGCTGATGCCGCACTCGCGCCACTATCCACGCATGCAAAGCTCGCTGTCTGTCGCCGTCAATGCGTGCCTTGAACCGTGCCTCAATCTCCAGCCGTATCAGCTCAACATCAGAGGGGATCTCAGCGTCTCCCTTCTTGAGGAACCCAGCTCTTGCACGGATACGTGATGGCCGCCGGTGGTTACGCGCGGGTACATGGCGCGTCATTGGGGAGTGAAATTTATTTTGCAACCAGTGTTTGTTGAGAACTCGCCGCGAGATGGTCCAATTTTCGAAACTGAATTTTTGCACTTTTTTTTCTTTTTTGGAGAAAGGGTTCTCTGTGTCTCAATTAAGAGGAGAAATTAAGGGATATGCGCGTATTCCGCAGAAGAACAAATACTAGAACATTCCACAGCGCATATGCCTTTTTTTTAATTTTTTGTATTCATCTCTTAAATAATATGAAATGAAAAAAAAAAGAAACGCGTGATGAGTGATCCGTGTCACGGCAAAGCAATTGTTGTGCATGCCTGTGGAGATGTTCTTTAATTGCGATTTGGTCGCGTGATCAACAGCGACCGTCCATGCATCACCCCATTGACAACACTGAAACCCGGCCATTACAAAGTATGGATGAGAAGACAAAGGATATCATAAAAAGTAAAGGAAATAGGGATATCGAAATAAAAAGGAAATGAGTAGTGCATAAACGAGTCTCAAGTCAGAGAAGCGTGAGGAAAATGGTTCAACAGTTCCTCGAAACTGGAAAACGATATTACGTCAATTGAGCTTGCAGCACTGGTGCTTGTCAAGTCTGGTTCAAAAGCGTTATTTTGAAAGGCATTGCTGCCATGAACGGCGCTGGTGCTATGCTCAAAGAGTCGGTTATGGCTCACGTCATTGGTCGCCGGAAGTTCGGAAGAAAAGACCGCGTCCAAATCTTCAACATTTGGCTTGTGCAGGCAAACACGCCACCGCGCATCCTGTCCATCTTGTTGATCTTGTTCGTTTTGCTCTTCTTGCTTGTCTTGCTCCGCATTCGACTTGCCAGAATTGACACGTACAGAACCAACGTATCCCAAGTCTTGCGCAACCGTGACGTCCAATCCTCTCTCCTTCACTAGTTGCTGTCGCATTTCCGCTACAATGCGCGAGTGCCACGTCTGCCGTTTTTCACGGTCTTGTCGCGTCTTGAACACTGCTTCGAGTTCAAGAAACGAGAGTTCAACCTCCGTGGGTATCTCAGCGTCTCCCTTGTGCATGGATTGGCGGACATGGTGGCTTCGGTGTGTCGGAACAGGGCGCCTCATTTGAACAATTTTTTTTTTTGCTTTGTTTGTGGAGGATACACCGCCAACGAAAAAACCGACCGATAACGGCCGCGAAAGAAATCGGAGCGGAATCGGCAAAGCTTTCGGCCGAAATCGGCGTCGGCCGGGATCGTCACCGATTCGGCAACGATGACCGGTTGATTTGCCTGTCAGTAAACTGTTGAATAAACTGCTAAAAAACGGGCCGATTGGCGGAGAATAAACGGCCGCTTTTGAAATCGGCCGTTATTCGGTCGCATGACACTGAAGATTGTCGCCCGATTTTTAGCCACAGATCATCGGCGGATGAGCTGGAGAAAAACGGCCGTTTCATCGGCAGAAAAGCGGTGCTAGAGATAAAAGTGACAAAAAGGGGACTTGAACCAGCATACCACGCAGTGGATGCGAGGGTTCCCACGACTATCCTGCATGCCCAGTGACGATGGGACGGAATAGCTAATAGTGTGGAATGGCTCTGAGTACGAGGAGTTTTTCTGAGGATTGTCTTTAAGAGAATTAAGAGTTGTAAGAGAAGCTGCTTTATTCAAGTGAACGAGGAGCGCTTTAAATATTGAATTCCAGTTTTCTAAATAAAGAGTTTTCCAAAAATGTCGTGGGAAGTGGCGAGAGAGATTTCGACATGTCGAAATCCGGTTCCAAAAATGTTGTGAAGAACGGTTCCAAATATAGCTGAAAGGCGAGAGCGGTAGTTACGTGATCAGGCTGATTACGTAACAGAGGGCTTTGACAAGACTGAACATAAAACACTTAAAAGGCTGCGCTCTTATTTTGTGAGAGGATTTCATGACCAACCACTATTTGCCAATCAATTGCTCCACCAAATCATCTCCTTTCACCTTTGTTTTGCAACACTACATGGGCCTTGGACCTCAAGTGCTCAGACAGGCTCTCAATTCTTTATTGAATCAAAGAAGCAACAAACATCTCAAGCTTTTGAGAGTAAAAAGTCAAGGAACACATCTGTTTGGGCACTTCCAAGTGTGTGATGACATTCCATGCGAAAGGGATTTAGAAAATACGTGTTCAAAGTTGAATGTGCAATAGATCCATCTTGTCTCCAGCTGCACAAAAACTGCTCTTCCCAGCAGTCGTGACTGACATCTGCTTGGTCATTGATATTGCCAACAGGGACATAGAAGTTGTTGTGCAAACTACATGCACGTAATCTCCATGATGTTAACTGGCCGTTCAGCTCTAATTCTTGCATTAGACAAGTTTTGGTGTGCTCGTTATGTTGAATGACTTTTCCAATACGGCCCCAGTTGTCAAAAAAGAAGAATCTGCCAATCTGAATGCGAGCTCTTGATGGAACTGGCCTGATGGGAGGGAACAAATGCTTGACTATAATGGAATTTGCTCCAAGTTCAAGTAATCCAGGCCCTCCTCCTGATGCCCCTCGTAAATATGATACTGTCCCTTCCCGAATTGCAAATGCCCATGCCACATCTCTTGATGGTGAATGCCGATTTGAATTTGCTATGTCTTTGCGCACATCTCCATTCATTTGTTCTGGAACTTCAACAGCATACAGAGACAGTGGTCCCCAGATCCGGAAATTATCAGGGAGATGAGAAAGTAGATGGACTTTGAGCTTGTCTTTTGCTGATGGCAGTGAAACATGGAACAGACGCTGAACTGCAATGGTAGCCTTTTGGAGATGGCGGTACCTTAACTCAAAGTGTGGATACTTGGAATCATATGCCAGTTTCGTAAGAATTGCACCAGCAAGCCAAAGCCAAGTTAGATTTGGCTGAAGCCAAGGGAAGAATAATGGCCCTATTTGTGCAAGGCCCTTGAAGTCTTTTCCATTCATGCTTCCAATGTAGCGAGTCACTTGTTTTGATGACAAATGACAGTGTTGATAGGTTGAGATGATTGCAAATAGAGATGCAGCTCTGAGTTTGAGAGACCTTGACTTCAGCTTTTCTTTGGACTCTGTCCCCAAGTATTTCATGACTCCAAGTAACAGTGTATGGAGAATTTCAACTGGAGTTTGCGCATGAGGTGAAAAACCAGGGAGGGAGAGATAGATGTTGGCGTGCTCAGATGGAACAGTTATCCCAGTTGCTTTTCTCAGAGACTCTGATTGTGTTTTGTTCATCTGTGCCATTCGAGACAGTACTTGCTTGGTTTCATATAACCATCGATAAGGATGAAGTTGCATGCAAGTGGATGGACTTCCAATAGGTGCAGTGCAAACTCGACAGTTGAAGTCACTTCGTGCTCCAGCTTGATGGCATATTTGGGCTGCACGTGGATTATCCACAAGCATTGCAAGTAATTGTGAAACAACAATCACATCCTCTCCGGTGCTTGAGTCAAGTACTTTGATTCCAAGAGATAGAGGGCTGCCTGGTGATTTATTCAGTACTGCAATGTCAAAATAAATACAGATTAATGTTACCTTCTCTCAAATCGTGCAAGACAACCTCAGCAATATCTGACCATGATCCAGTGTTTGTAGTGGCAGCAAAGTTGATATATCGAGGACCATAAAACTTGTGCGGAAGCAATGGAAATATAACGAAAAAGTTTTCAAAGTGGTTGTAGCGCTTGGTTGTGTTTCCTGAAGTTTCATCTGAGCTGCAGATGACTGGAAAGTTGATGACTTTCCGGCCATTTGCTGAACAAATTCAGTTACTATCTTCAAAATAAATGCTTGCACACAAACCTCGAATACTGAGATTGCCCCTTTGAACAAGTGTCATTGCATCCCCTGGATGCAGTTCAACTGTAGTTGTGAAGTTTTGCAACAACACAGAATGGAAATGCTCAGCAACTTGCCCAAATGCCACAATACCAGGTTTTGGAAAACACTTAATAATGCCTTCTTCAAAATTGGGCATTACAACAGTATCTCTAAAAGTGATATCAGCTAAATCACTAAAAACATTTAAGGAAGATCTCACCCAGCGTAAAATCGAGTTGAATTGTTGTCCATCCAAAGGCAAGGCGCTCTCACAGAAAATGCTAATGACTCAAAAATTTCTTGTGGATGTGTTGATAACTGTGGACCATATCGGATTTCCTTTGCAATAGATGGTGTTGCAAACGCAGATTCAATGAGCTCAGGAATAGGCCTGACAAAGATTTGAATGCCTGATGCAGATTTCCTTTCAATGGGCTGCACTTTGCAAAGCTTCTTGCGTAGCTTCAAAATTGCATTCAAAGAAGGGCACTTGACTTGCAGCAGTTCAAATATTCCCCAGAGAAGTTTCATTTGAGTAATACTGATGCGGCGACGCTTAGCAAATAGCAGACTGAATAGCAGAGCATGTGTTCTTGATGGAAATGGGTAGAAATGGCTGGATCCAAAGTCAGAAGCTGCATCATCAGAGTCCATATCAGAACCATCATCAGAGTCCATATCAGAACCATCATCAGTGTCTGACAATTCCATGTCAGTTCTATCTGACTGATCAATACTGTTGCTGTCGCTTGTGCTGTGATGTTCATCTGGTCCAGCCACAATTGCGCATTGTTCTTCTGCTCTGACACTTTTGTCACTGAGACAATCATTGGAATCTGCTGGCAACAGATCTGTCAGTCCATTTTGTAAATTGCTAACCCAGTCAAAAAGCCTTTACCTGCTTCAGTCTCAGCAATCATATTGATGCACTCTTGGTTGAATGCAAGGCTGTCAAAACTTTGCTGAGCAGAGCTTGTACTCTTGCATGAATGCATACTCCAAGCATCATCTGATTCCGACTCATTTGTGCAACGCTGCAGATGATGGTTCAGATTCCTTGCCCAGCGTTTCCCAGCAAATGGCGTGTTGCAGTTTGGACATCTGTGCTGACTTTGATGCATGTTGGGCACAAATTGGGATGAATCACAGAACAAATTGGGCATGTCGGAACAAATTGGAGCAAAGAAAAATGAGCCTCAGAACTGATCAGCATGCAAGGGTGATCTGATACAGTGTATCTTCCACTGCACAGGGGTCAATCAGCTTTACTTTCCAGGGATCTACTGGCCAGCCAGTTTCTTACCGCCCTCGTCATCAGGATGAAGAGTTTGACCAATTCAGCCCCCAACAAAGGGGACCTGCCAGATTCTCCAACTCACCTCTTCAGGCTGGTCCATCAACTCAGATTGGTATGTTGCCTTTCACTACATGATGTTTCTCACCTCACTGTCTCATTCAAATTCAGATATGCAGCCCTTTGTCTCTGTGATCAGAGATCTGAAAGAACAGTTTCAAGAGCAGGCTGAATACAGTAACAGTGAAACCACAGCTTTGAGGCAGTCTATTGCTATGCTCAGCAATAGCTTTGTGCCCAAGATGCGTGAGACAATTCCAAAAGCGTTGAGGACAGACATCAAACGTGCAAATGAGAAATATTTTGTCGCAACTGCCACCAAGTACGTTCTGAAACCAAATCTCACTAAGATAGAGGTGAAAACAAGTCCTATTGATATTCATCTTTATTAACTCTGCTTCTTCACATTCAGCATCACCTTGAAACAGAATGGGGACCCTTGATTGCAACATACAATGAAGATCAGCGCACCATGTTTATTGAAGAGATCAAGAGCTCATTTCGAAGCGCTCGCGACACTATGGTGAAGAAGGTGAGTTGATGGCATTGAGTATGAATGGCTCTGTTGTGCTGAACTAACTTTGCATTAATAGATCAAAGGACACTACAATAAAAACACCGCTAATCTCACCCTTCAAAAATACGCTGTAGTTGTATTCGGTGATAGGTGCAAGTTGACGAATGACGTTCTGAAGCGTGCAGCGTTGATGGTAAGTGTTTCACGATGTTTCGCAATTGTGACACGAATATAAATACTCACCTTCACACAGCGCAGAGTCCGTGGTATGTTGAGGGTGAGGGTTCCCTACTTTGCGATCCTCATCGAGGAGATGAGGCGCATTGCAGGTCTTGGGCCGGGGGGTCCTGCTGAACTGGAACGGATCAAGGCCTTAGATCTGGCAACATACACAGATCAGGGCCCACAGGCAGCCGCTGACTCAAATGATGAGAACGAAGGGGTATAATCGCTGCTCACCTCAACAGCGGCATTGTTCCTTGCGACGGGTGGTCTTGCGACAGCTGGTCTTGCGACGAGTGCTCATTTTATACATAATAAATTTTTAACTTTACGAACGATAAATATTTTATTTTACTGCCCATAAATCCAGCTTTTGGGTTGACCGTTCATCGACTGGTTTGCAGATACGCGGCCGATATGCTTGCGAGATACGGCCGATAGGTTTCCGATGTTCGACCGATAAATCGGAAGAACATCGGCCGAATGGCGTGAGCGTCCGGATCTCGGCCGATTTATCGGTCGTGTATCGTCGCCGCATCGTCGCCGTTTTCGACTGATAAATCGGCCGATTTCGCCCGTGAAAAGATTGGGGGTGTATTGTGCGTTCAGCGCCAAATTGGAGAAATGGCAAAACAAAAAATCCCACAATATAAGGGGCGGTTTATAAAGCCAATTGACACAAAATATCGAAAAGGAACTGAACTCCTTTTTACTAAAAAATGAAGCTGTTCTGAAGCTCAATACTTTTTCGATTCTGGTTCAATCAGAAAAAGCGTTTATGAGCGCATGACACTTTCGCGCATTTCAAATACGTATGAGATCCTTT
Organism: Chytriomyces cf. hyalinus JEL632; assembly: GCA_025435555.1. Classification (NCBI taxonomy): domain Eukaryota; kingdom Fungi; phylum Chytridiomycota; class Chytridiomycetes; order Chytridiales; family Chytriomycetaceae; genus Chytriomyces; species Chytriomyces cf. hyalinus JEL632. Next base: position 101,266 of record JAIWWG010000095.1, on the reverse strand, counting down.
AAAAAAATAAAAGATGACTGGAAGCGACATCACATGGATGATGTGGCTTTATTATTGTGCGCGCAACACAAAACTGGAATTTTGTCGATATTCGATCCGCGCAAAACTTATTTCCGCACACCACCAAACTGTACGCGCAAACACAGACCCAGCACCATCCCACCCCCCAAAAAATCCGAAAAAATAGGCATTCGACTCGAAATGCTAATGGCAACACCTCAGAGCCAAAGAACGCTCAATTCGGGTGAGATCGAGTCAACTGAACGTTCAAGTAATTCTGTTAATAATCATTCTGGCCCCAAGGCATGCCAACACCTTCACAGGACACCAATGAGCGCATTGCTGAAGAGCAGGATGAAAACAGGCTGCCGGATTTGCCTGCCCAAATTGGACTTTACCAAAATGCTGTCTGCCTCTGTCCCCGCGAGTTTATTGGACAGCAAATCCCACCGCAAGCAGCTATAGCTATCGAATCCCACTCAATGGACGAATTTCGAACCAAACTCTATGACGTTGTTCATCCATTCATGTTTCGAGAAATTCTGATGCAAGCAAATGGAGAACCAGCATGGGCTTCGGATTCAATTGGCCACCTTTCGATTGATACCATGGATACGTTTGTCCTTGTCAGCGAATCTTCAAGTAAACGGAAACCCATCCCTTTGGCTGATTTAACAGTTCCACTGCTGGTTGCTTGGAAGTCACCAAAATCTATCACAGTGTTTGTCCAGAAGTACTCAAATGCAATGATCAACAGCGCGACATTTAAAAAGGCGCATAAAAAGCTGCTGAAGCCTCTGGAAGTTGATCGAGCGCAAGCAGCAAGTGAAAGCGCTTTTAGTGACACAGTGACCACACTCAAGGAGATCCATGGAACCCGATATGTTGCTGCAGATGTCCATTGGGGCATGTGGGCAAACGAAATTGTAGCGGGAGATGCGCATCTTATTGATTGTGCTGTCAATAACCCTCCTCCGATGCACCTGATGCAGTTCTTTCGATCTGCATTAACGGAACCAGCAATTCACATTCAGATGAGCAGACAAGCAAATCTTGTTGCTATAAATGAGAATGCCCGTATCCTTGCAGAGCTGGAAGAAATTCTTGAAAGTCAACTTTCAACAAAACGTGCACTTGAAGATTCAATTACTCGCACGAAATATTCAATTGCGAACAACAAAGTACGCAGTGCCATTCTGGAGGACTTCAGTTTGTCTTTGGACCCTCAAGAAAATGAAGGATCTCGAAGAATCCGATCACGCATTGGAAACAGAGATGATGTTGACCATGCTGAGTAAATTTCAAGAACATGCTGAGATAATGAAGCTTTACTCTTGATTGTCTTCAAATCCATTAAAAGAAGACAGTGGAACATTGAAACCAGTTGCTGCGTTAAATCCCCTCTCTGAGTACCCGCACTTTGAAAATAAATGTTTTAAGGAATAATCACGGAATTTCTCTAACACTGTCGATACAATAAAGAGAATATCCTTGTGCTTATTCGCATCACGACTTTTTTCCATTTGCCGCTTGACCATTCCGAACAAAAGTTCAATTGGATTGAAGAACGGGCAATAAGCAGGGAGGAAGATGACCTTGACACCCAAGGAACGGAGGTAGTAAACAATGTTTTTGTCTGTGTGAATTTTCGCACCGTCCATGATCCAAAGTGAATGTGGTCCAGGAAAGCATTTGACTGCACCATTCAAAGCACATGTTCGACATGCGTTAACAAACTTAGTACGATCGAAAGTTCCTTCTGTGCTGCAAACTTCAACAATGCCTTGAAGTCCAATGAAGCACAGGAGAGACACACGGGGTTTTCGAACAAATTCCCCAACGTAGACAAGAGATTCGCCCCTTTTCCCCCATCCTTTTGAAGCGAGCATATCCCGATTATCAAATGAAACTTCGTCCAAGAAGAGAAGAGACTGGAGAAGCCAGGGGAATGACATGAGTTCAGTGCTGAAGCGAATGACGTCAGCATTGCAGATTTGTATTGCCCGCCGTTCAAGCACTTTCCAGGATAGTCCAGCCTCTTTAAGGATAATGCTTATAGATGCAGCACTGATTGTGCTGCCTGGATAGCGCAGTGCATATTTCGATTTCGCTTCGGAGAGGTGCATAACTGGCCTTTTCTGAAATTGGCCCACAACCCAGGCACGGCGCTCTGGTCCATGACGCACGTATGCCGTTACCCTTGCTTTCCGTACAGCTCCTCTGCCTTCTTCATATTGCAGTATCCAATCAGAGATTGTGGAGGGCGCCTTTCCAAAGAGGACCGACAGTTTCACTTTCGAGACGTTCTGGTAGTAGTACATGTAGAGGCAGTGAAAGCGGACCTCTTCAGTCGCATGCTGACCTTTAACGGTCTGGAGGATATCCATGCTTTCGATTCTGTCTTCCCACTGCACTTTTGCTGTTTATTATGCGTGCGCGGATATAGAAATCCCTTTTTCTGTACCCGCAAAATTCCAGTTTTTCATTAAACGCACAATATATGCTGTATGCTCGTAGATGTCGTCAGCGGCAAGAGGCGGAGGCGCGACTAGGTGCAGCCAAGCCGCGCAAAACAAGAGTCGCCAAGACACGCATGCAGCAAATGGACCTGTGGAACCAATCCCCCATTGATGAGGCATACTTCAAATCCAAGTTTCGGGTCCACAGCCAGGACTTCTTCTGGTTGCGTGATCGGTTGTATCCGTTCTTACACAAGGACGGCTCTGGCATCGGAAATCCACTCTCTGTGGAAGTCCAGCTCGGAATCACTCTCTACCGCCTCGGGTCAGGCTGTGGTTATGGTACATTAGGGGATGTGTTCGGATATGGCAAAGCAACCATGCATCAGACTTTTCATCGAGTCATTGATGCGATCAATAACCATCTCACAACCAAAGTGATTGCGTAAGGCTCTCTTTATTGGCATGTTCTTCTCCTCCTGATTCTAACAACAACATCATATTTTCAGGTTTCCCAACAATGATGATGCAGACGGGTGGAATGCAATTAAGACATCATTTGCCATGAAACACGGATTGCCTGGCATAATTGGTGCAATTGATGGAACCCACATACCAATCAAGAAACCTGTCGGAGACCACTGGAATGCATATATCAACCGCAAGAACTTTAATTCCATTTGATGCAAGCAGTTGTTGATGGCGCTGGAAACTTTTGAGATGTCTACGGAGGTGGACCAGGCTCTGTACATGACAACAGGCTATTTCGCCGATCCACACTGTACAAGGAACTATGTTCAGATTCTCTATGTCCACCGTGTTTGAATGGCCAAATGCAATACTTGATTGGAGATTCTGGCTATCCAGTGTCTGAGTTCATGCTCACCCCATTTCCTGCTGCGGGAGACAATGAACGGAAGAGTCAATTTAATTTCATTCATTCATCTACACGCATCATAGTGGAGCAAAGCTTTGGAATGTTAAAAGGGCGCTTCAGGATTCTGCTGCACGAGCAAATTGCAAAACCAGAGTTTGCACGGGATGTTGCTTTTGCATGTATGTGCTTACACAACATTTTGAATCGGAGAAACCCAGACTTGCACCTGCAGTCATGGGAACAACAGTGGGGAGCATTGCAACCTGGTGAAAGGGGTGAGATACGTGACAATGGAAGGGTGACTCTGGAAAGAATTGTTGAAGGAGCACGAGAACTGCTGCGTTGGAGGAACACATTGGCAGGCATTTCTAATGAATAGCTCTGTAAAGTGATCATGGTGATTACTGAACAAAATAGAGGAATAATAAAACATGTGTGCAGATACTGTATTGAAAAAGATCATCATTTCATCTCTGGCAAGCTCCCTTTGGTTATTCGGTGAAGTGCTTCCATAAAAGCAAGTTGCATTGTATTCCGCCTTTCTTCATCAAGCTTCCCGTGCCTCCTTTTTTTCCTCCCTTTCCTGGCTCTGAGCATCTCGGATTAGCCGTCGCTCCTCTTCCTGTTCTTCCTGCTTTTGCCTCCTCTCCTCTGCCCTCAACTCAGCAAGCTCTCTTCTCTGCTCATCAGACCATCGCATTTCGAACATCATCTGCAGCAACATTGTCTCTTGGTAGCTGCTATTTGCGGTTGAGCTGGTGGAGTCTGCGTCATTCGCCTTTGCTTTCGACTTTTGTGATGCTCCTGCTGTAAGCGCTCTTGGACGCACTGGCACAAGTGTCAAGGGAGTGGTTGACGAAGTGTCAAGGGTGAGGTTTGAAGCGGTGTCAAGGACATGGCTTGATGAGAAGTCGAGGAAACTGAAGTGCGAATGGAGGAAACACGCGAGTTTGTTTGGGAAAAAACTGTAGATGAGGAAATGCATTGATAATTTGTACCAGAGGAAGAGCATTAAGAAATAAAATTACCCAGAGCATCAGGTCTCTGAGCCACAAGATTTCCTACTCCTGACACTTCCGTGCTTGTACCATCAATTCTTTGAATGCCAGAAGCAGAAGATAAATTTGTATCAAACAATTTGCCACTGGACATATCACTGTCATCATTAAATGGCAGATCGCTCTCATGCAGCTCAATGCTATTGACCAGGTTTTCACAGGGCTGTTGCATATTGGACACCGCAGAGTGATCTGAGGCATATCCAGATGTATCGTCTGCTTCATCATCTAATGGTGGCTGCGAAATTTGGCTGGTGATTCATTGATGCGGCGTTGTTCGACTGCATGCTTCTCCATCTCCTTGGAATGCTGGGTGATCACCATATGAGTCATCAAAAGCTGTGAAGAGCTGGTGACTGATCCCATGCTTGTCAAGTGAGTCTGCAAACCCCCCTCCACCAGTTTGCTTGCATTTATCTTTAATTGTCTGTACATTGCAATTGTATCAGCATAAACAGGGTATTGTGTCAGGCAGTGCCAATTAAAATGTGACTTTACCTTCACTGTTGAGCACAATGCACGATGTCAATTCATGATTGTGGTGTCATCGATGCTTGCAAGCGTTTCATATGAAAGCTAGGTTTTCATTAGATATCTTGATGGAAGTTCCAATCAATGCAATACTACACCTTGCGTTGACTGAGGTTTGTTTCAACGTGTTTCACGAAGGAAGTGAAACCAATTTTGTTCTGCTCCAATGTCAACTGCTCATCTTTTAGCTGCACATATACTGCTGCTACCTCCAAACTGGCTTCCTCCGTCCATTTGAATCGCTTGACTTTCCGCGCAGCCTCTTCTGCAGCTTCCTGCCTCTTTCGCGCTGTTCTCTCATCCCTGAGCCTCTTCTCATGGTCCCGCTCACGTCGCTTTAACTCCCTTCTCTTTCTTGCTTCCTCCTTCTTTGAAATGCCTTCAGCTTTTTCGATCTCTGACTTCCTCTTCTGCTTTTACCTCACTCCTGTGTGTCGGCAGAGGTCAAGACATGGCTGCTTTCAGCTGATGCGGTTGAAGCTCCAGGATTGAGTGGATTAAAGCTACCTGGTAAAGGAGTATTGGCTGCATGAGTATTGGCTGCATGAGTATTGGCTGCATGAGTATTGGCTGCATGAGTATTGGCTGCATGAGTATTGGCTGCATGAGTATTGGCTGCATGAGTATTGGCTGCATGAGTATTGGCTGCATGAGTATTGGCTGCATGAGTATTGACAGTGAGAGCATTGATGTTGAGAGTGTTGGAGAGGGGATCATTGGCTGATTTTGTTGCGTTAGCAGGGCAAGGGTTGGCTGCTAAGGAGGTGCTGGCATGGGAATTTACTGCTGAAGGGTTCCACCCAAGCTGTTGCTGGTGGACGGTGTTGTGGCGTTGCAGATACATTGATTGGGATGGTGGCGGGAGGTAAGTGGACTGAAGGCCGGCGAGGAATTCGTCTACATTGGTGATTGATTGCTGAAATGATCAGTGTTAAGATTGGTGGTTGGAGCGCATGTGGTAAGTTGTTACTCGTTGGTCTTGCATTCGTGCGTGAGGTGGCAGAGCTGTTTAGGCGGTTTTTTTTACGTGAAAAAAGAGAAGAGAACAACCTCCCTTGCAGCAGAACACCCATCACCTTGCGGCTGCAGCTTTATCCTAAAGTCAGAGCTTACCCTTCTGCCGCTAATATCCCTTTGGGATTCCTCCCTCCTTCCGCTACCTTCTGTCCCTCATGCAACCAACTGCTTTGAATCTGCTTCCCAACATGCCTTCTCCTTTTACTGCCAGTCACTCTCACACGCAGCTGGACTGAATGTCTGGCATACGATGCGGACGGATGCCTGCTTTGTCAAGCAGGCAGCATGGCGGTGGATTGGTGGTTGGTGGGTTGCTGGTGGTGGATTGGCAGCTGTTCAATTGGGCTTGTGGCCTCCACGTGACGGTGATTAAATAAATCGAATAAGAAAAAAACGCTGCATTTTTGAAGTCAATCCTGAAGTCAATCCCTGGTCGCGAGCAGGGATTGAGATATTTTTGAGAAAAAACCGTTCAATACTTTCTCGATTTGTTTTCAAAAGTTTCTCAATCCTTTTTCGATTTTCTTGCCGATCAGCCTTTATAAACTACCCCTAATTTCCCCCCACCACTCAATGGACATTCTGCGCACAGTGCTTCAAGAACAGGCCACCCCAGAAGTCAGTTCCCATTGCCTGTACATGTAATACTACCAGGGCTTCACAAACAGGGCCAAACTTGCCCTTATGTTTGGGAAGGGTGGTTTGACAATTACCAGCTGGATTGATCAGTACAAAAGGGGGGATGGAACTGAATGGGCACAAAGAGCAAAGGTGTATAAAAAGAATGGTCCAGAGCGGCGTCAGTGGCTTGTCAAACTGTATCGCAAGAGACCTGTTCTCCTTCACAAACAAGCAAAGGAACTTTTTGCATTGCAGTATCCTGGTTCCGCCATAGCAACATCATCAATCTCGTATACACTCAAAGAGGCTGGCCTCATGTGGAAAGTCCTTGAACAACGAGCACTCCAAATTAGCCAAGAGGGCATTGTTCAATTCACTGAAGAAATGATTACCCTCCCTTGGATTCTCGAAAATTTGGTCTTCCTGGATGAAGTCTCATTTGACAATCGGGACATGCTTGTGAAACGCGGATATGGACTGCGTGGAGAGAGGCTGATCTATCGCGGTGAATTTACTTGCAAGCTGTGTCTCACTCCTCTGTTTCATTGGAATCAGTGGCTTGCTCAATACATTTGCAACTGAAGGCACTTTTGATTGCACAAAGCTTACTGCATCCTGCCGTGAATTCGCATTGAGTCAGAATGTTCAGCAATACCCTGGGCAGCATTCAGTTTGGATTTTGGACAGGGCCCGGATTCATTGTGACAAAAACATTGTGTACGTTTTGCGTTCACTTGGGATTTTTCCTATTTTTTGCCAGCTTACTGTCCATTTTTCAATCTGATTGAGCTTGTTTTTGGCTTGATCAAAGGAGAGCTTCAGAAGGAGTACAAGGAGAATGACCGATGGGATTTGCTGTCAGTTGTTGCTCTGGTGTTGTTGAAATTTGCCAACTGTGACTTCACAAAGATCTTTGGGAAGTGTGGTTATGGTAATCATGGATTCTTTCCCAGTGTTGCATTCAAAATGGACCTTGCTGAAATGCCTGGTTTGGATTAGCTTGTACTCAGGTTTATTTGTAAGATCAACAATATAGTCCAGCCCAAGTTACATGTGGTCAACATCTTCTTGCAATCCCACTCTGGCCAGCAAGTCCAAACTGTTCCCAACCTCCCAAGGCTACAGGGACATGCTGAAATCCATCAAAACACTGAGACGAATTTTTAACTCATGAAGCACATGTTTGGCTTGAGCTTCCGCGTCATCCAAAGCATGCAAGAGTGCACTCATAGCCTTCAATTGCAGTTTCGTTCTGTCGAATTGCAACCTCATTGGACTGCATTATCATTTAGTTGTGGAGAGCTTCATCAGTATTTGCTAATTGGAAATGCATGATCAGTTCTGATGGGGGACACTCTCTGACAAGTTGCTCTTGCATGTCTTCCTCCTGTGACTGGATGCAGTTTGCCCAAGCCAGTAACTGACGTTTGATGCTGTGTATTGTGCTGAATGAAGAGCCTGGAGTGTTGCCATCAGATTGAGTACAGCTGCAGATCTTACCTCCTTGGATTGGTCTGTTTTGTCCTGCGGGAACAGTGTTTTTTTCGCTTTGCGAAACAAATCAAGTTTGTCCATCGCATTGCCAAATTTTTGGACTTACAATGTGATCCCAAAATCCCGGTTTTCATTGAACAGTGTGGACAATGAGACAAGTATCTTTCACCTCAGATTTACAAAGAGTCAGATTTATGATCTTGCAGGGCTTCTCGAAATTCCTTCTGCAATCATCACTCAAAACCGCTATAATGTATCTGCTATTGAGGCAACTTGCATTTTACTGAAATGGCTTTCGTATCCAAATCGACTGGGAGAGCTGACCGGGTTTTTTGGACGCAGCCATGAAGCCTTATCAGAAATCATCAATGAAATGCTGTTTCTTGTTTATAACCGTTTTAAGCACATTCTCTGCTGGGATACAACTTGTTTGAATGGGAGGACTCTTCAAAAATTTGCTGCTGCAGTTCATGATGCTGGTGGCGCATTGGACACATGTGTTGGTTTATTGATGGTACTGTCTGTGCAATATCCAGACCAGGAAAAGGTGTGCAAAAAGCTGTGTTCAATGGACACAAGCGAAAACATGCAATTAAATTTCGAGCAATTACTTGTCCCGACAGAATCATCGCATATTTATATGGCCCTGAAACAGGTTCCTCGGCATGATTTGCATCTATTGCGACAAAGTGGCTTGAAGGAAAACATGCCAATTTGGTTGCATCATAATGGAATAACATATGTTATTTATGGGGATCCAGCATACATCCTGCTTTCTTGGATGACTTCCCCTTTCATGTGCACATATTCAGACCCTCAAAAAGAAATTTTCAATGCCTCTATGAGCTCAGTGCGCGTATCTGTCAATGGGGATTCGGATTGATTGAAAAGTACTGGGCTTTCTGTGATTACAGCAAAAATTTAAAGCTTTGGATACAGCCCATTGCTGTTTACTACTCTGTAGCATGCATCCTGACAAATGTACATATGTGCATGAACAGAGGAAATCAGATTTCTGACTTTTTTAAAATCCCACCCCTACTGCACAAGAATATTTACACTCTGCACCTCTTCCAATTTAAATTAATAAAACAACGTTATTTTTATTAAAGTGCTTTGCCAACAGTTGAAATATTTCCATCATTTGCTTGCTATGAGCATCCCGTTCATCTCTTTCTTTGCGTCTTTCCTCCCGTTCAAACAGTTTTTCCTTTCTTTGAATCTTCCCAGCTCAGCCATAAATTTTTCTCGTTCAAACGCAAGCTTTGACTCCTCCAGCTCCAGCTTCCTCTTTTTGACTTTGCATCTCCAGTTGCAGGTGCAATTGCAGCAGCAAGTCCTACTATGGCTTCACCAAGTCACTGCTGTTTCCTGACTCCCTACAAGAATACCTTCACTTTTTTTTGGGCTCCTGATCACTGCTTGCTTCAGATGCTGCATCTGACACTTTGTCAGATAAACATGCAAACAGCAGCCTTCATGAACAATATTTCCATTGCTTTCGCGTTTTTTGATATCTTCCAGCTTCTTGTCATGTCAATCTCTTCTCTCGTCTTCAGCTTCTTCTCTTTGTCCAGATTTTTTGTCTGTTCCAGATGCCTTCAGTGCATCCAATTCCTCCTTGCAAAAGACATCCATGAGCGCTTTGAATCGCTTCTGATACATGGGTCCTGTGACCCTGCAGCAGAGTGGTCCAGATCCCCAGACAGTGTTTAAGTTGGATGCCACTGTGGCCCATGCTCCAGTGACAGCCCCATGCGAAGCTGCAAATGGCTCCTCATTGACAACCTCCTTCAGCAGATCAATGTCCATCCCTGCACTAAAGTGAATCTTCTTTTTTCTGCCTACATCTCCTCTTGCACCACTTTCCCTCCAATGCACCTTCCCCCAGCCCCTCTCCTTGCACATTCCCAGGCTCTCCTATGGCTGCCGCATTGACTCCTGCTGATTTGCAGGGCTTTTGCTGTGTTTTGGAGCCACTTTGTTTTGGTGGCATTGTCAATTGTCAGATGTTGTTGACTATTCGCTGCTCAAATAGTAAAACATAAAATCCATTTTTGACATTTGACCTGGAAGGCACATGAATTTCAAACTTTATTCTTTTCTTTAATAATAATAAATGATTCTCTTTTCTGTCATTGTTGTAGTTTTGCATGTAGGTCATAAAGCAGTTGGCAGCGTAATTTGACTTGAGTAATTTGAGAAACAGCTTTAAAAACCCAATGATGGCTGTTTCTATCAGATTGGAACAGTGAGGTGAGAATCCTGAAGTCTTTGAATCGTTTGTTCACAGTCTCATGTTGTGCACCCATCTGCTTCAGGTTATGATTGTGAGCAATCTTGGCTGCAGAGGTAACAAGCAGTTTTGTCATCAGCCGGGGATCTCCTCTGTAACCTTGATCAGCTGCAACCTTCTCACCAGGTCCAATGTGGTGCAGAGAGTCTCATGGGCCATTTGTAAGTCTGGCCACTTCCCGCAAGGCACCCCACCACCCACATACACAATCTGACTGGTACCCAATGCAACAGCCACCTGATGCCTGAACCCAGCATGCTTGAATTTGTGACTGTACAAGTCTCAATCAAGAGGACAGGTCTCAGTGACAAGCATATCGACACCATTGACATAGCACGATGGTCTCTTTATTGGCCATTGTTCGAATCGCTGCTCAAAATGGATCTGTTTTTAGAGTGGGTTGTTAAAATAAATTGTTTTGAACATTTGTTGAAATGAGAAAATTTTCACCTTGTCCATCATTCCAAAACAAGTGATACACCTTGTCCCTCCAGTTGCTTTCAGATGTGTTGAACTTTGCTGCAGCGACTGCCTCTGTGGGATACACCTTGAGGTAGAACAGGCTCTACAGAAAGTGGATCTTCTGGAGTCAACTCGAGTGAAAGTGACGTTATATGATCTTCCACAGATCAACAGCAGACTCCACCAGAAGATTAAAGTGAGCTATGAAGCATTGATTCCAGAGGTTTTGGTGTCAGAGGTAGGACAAGCTTGACTTGCCAATGTGTGAGGAAGCCAGTTGGATCAGAAGAGATAGCTGTTGATCCCACTCAAACTGGGACATGGACAGGTAATTGAAACAAATAACCCTCGTTGTCAGTTCTTCATTCTCTTTATTGTTCCAACCATCACCATCACCAAACTGTGTCAAAAGAGTTCATGTGATGAACGTGGCTAGATCACAAGCTCATGTGATGTACATGTGACGTAAAACGAGCAGTACTGTAACTAATCAATCACCACATGAACTAATCAATCACCACATGAATATGAAAATTTTCAAAGGTACATTGAGCTGAATTCCACTGAAGTTCATGAATCCACTTTTTGAGGTTTGCACATTTTTTAGGCAACATGGCATATTCTGGAAGGCACACTAATAAAAAAAATAAAAAATAAACACGCTTAAAAAATAAAACCTGCTATTTATTTCCCTATCACTAAAGAAGCCTCTTGCTTAAATCATAAAGTGGCTGCCGTCTCAGTTTCACTTGCGTGATTTGAGCGACAGCTTTAAAAATTCTAGCATGGCTGTTACGATCGGATCGAAAAAGGGAGGTGAGAATGTGAAAATCTTTGAACCTTCTGTTCACAGTTTCATGGCGCGCCCCCATCTCTTTCAAATTGTGATTATGATTGGCATTTGCCATACTTGTCACAGGAACTCTCATCATCAGACGAGGATCTCCAATGTACCCCTGGTCAGCTGCTACCTTTTCGTGTGGCTCAATGTGCTTCAGCAGTGTCTGCCTCACTAATGTGAGGTCTGGATACTTCCCACAGGGCACACCACCACCCACATAGACAATTTTGCTGGTTCCCAAAGCCACTGCCACTTGGTACCTGTAACCAGCTCTCTTGAACTTGTGGCTAAACAGATCCTTATCCAAAGGCCGTGCTTCCGAGACCATCATGTCCACCCCATCAACGTAGCAGGATGGCTGTGTGCAGCTCCAGTGCTCAAACCGATCCTCAAAATGGATCTGAATTTAAATAAAGCAAATTTTAAAGTTTTGTAACAAAATTTTTGTGCAACAGAAAAATTTTACCTCATCCATGAAACCAAAACAGCTGATGCTGTAAAACACCTTGTCCCTCCAGTTGCTTTCAGATGTGTTGAACTTGGCAGCAGCGACTGCCTCGGTGGGATACACCTTGAGGTAATGGAGAGCCCAAAGGTAGTGGATCTTGAGCAACCGGTAGTTCTTGAAAAATTTTTCGACTATCAGCCACACATCGACAGCAGAGAGGATAGTCAGGCCAAAGTGGGCAACAAAGCGGCGGTCCCAAAGGTCTCGGTGGCGGTGGTAGGACAGAGCAGACTTGCCAATGTGGGGAGAAGCAAGTTTGATGAAAGAGCCAAGGAGCTCATTCCAAATGTGTGAAGGTGTGTACTGAAGAGACATGATCAAGAAAGTCGAAAAAAGGCTGTCTTTATATACTGGTAAAGATCAATGCTGTAACAACCATCAACGTGATTTGCGCGTGACTTTGTGAGGGAGAATGCACTGAAACATGGGCTTGTTCAAAAAAATTGTGCAAAATTATGTAAGAATTTTGGTCATGCCAAAAAACTGTAACGCAGATCAGCCAATGTCAGCTGATGTGCAAAAAAATTTTGCAGTGAATCGGTGAAATCAGTTCATCTGAATTCATTCATGTTTTGCCACTCTCTACATCCATAAACTGTTTCTCAGTGAATTGGATGAACGTGTGAATGAATTGGTGAACAAATATGAACCCAACTGCACAGAGTCACATATTGTAACGGTTCACAAGTTTGAACCATGAAAAAAAATTGGTGCACCAGTTCAGTTGAAAAAACACTGGCGCAGTTCCAGTGTTGTCTGAATAAATTCACTAAAATCACTAAAATCGGGTTCACAAGTATTCACTGTTTGATTTCCCAAAGTTGATGTGTTCATTCAGTGGCACCAACTGCATCTGAACAAGTCCGCTAATCTTTAAAAAAATTTTATTAAAAAAAGCCGAACACATAATTTTTTGTTCCCATGCACTATAAAACCACTGCCTTTCAGTACCAACTATTCCATTCATTCCAACAAACAATCCTGATAATGAGACGCAGTAGAGCTGAGCTACTTGGCAACCCTGACTGGAGACCCGAGCATGACATTGCCCTGTTCAAGTACCTCAAGGCCCAAGATGACGGCACCAAAACTGGCTCCCATGTCAAGCAAGCCATTCCTGCCCTCGCTGCTTTTCAAGCGCCAGTCCTTAACTCAAAAATCAGGACCATTCGCAAGAAGATCCATGATTATGGTGATTGTAAGTAGAAATTTTTATTCAAAAATCTTAAAATTTTTCGATCCAAATGTTCTAAAATGCGGTTACATTCAAACAGTGTATGATCCACAGGCAGACAGCAAGCCCATGGATCTTTCTAGTCACCATTCACTGCTCTCTAGCAGTGGTGAGGATGGGCCTGGTGATTTAACTGGATCTCCAATCACCCCCCAGTTGACCCCACAAGGCCTACACTCCACTCCTGGTGCTCCACCGAGCCTCCAAACTAGTCCCCCAGGCATGCAAGACATTCGTCGACTGTCTGGATTGGTACCTGGATCAATTAAAAGGGTCAAAGTTGAAAGTCCATCAAAGTCTGGTGTAGTGGACTCCATGGTCTATACCAAGCCAGTCATCAAGGCCTCCCCAGTCCTGTCCACACTCCGACTCCATGAGCTGATGAGATTCAAAGATGACAAAACTGGTCTGCATCATGTGCAGATCATCTTCAAGATTCTCACTGACCATGAAATGGATTTTGATGTGTCATCAGACGGGAAGCAATTGGTGTACACTCTGACTCCAAAAACAGTTGCTGCCATTGACTTTATTGATCCCAGACACTCCGACATAAGCCACCCTCCCACCACTGCCATTGTGCAGTATTTTCACAATGATCCTGGCACAGAAGAATTCACTTACACCATCACACTTCCTGAAGCTGTGGACTCAAACTGCATCAGCAAGAGATCTGTTTACAGAGCCATTCACACTACTGACCTTGCTGGGCGCCCTGTTACCATAATGCAAGCTGTTGCCAAAGTTCTGGTGTACATGGTTTCTGGTCAGCGCAGTGGCAATCGCGAGAGCGACTGGTGAAAAAGGGTTCAACAATTTTTTTTTTTTTTTGTGAATGTGAATGAGTCATGAAATATATGCAGTGCCTATCTTTATTTATCTCATTCGTGTGCCTTCCTGATGCTGTGCTTCTGAGCTCTCACAAATTTCCTGGCAGACCATCAGGTCCAGGAATTTTGGCGGTAAAAAAATATATTGTTGACGCATCTGTCTCGTACACACCAGGAGGAAGTACAGTTCAGCAAGTCTGTTCAAAAACTGGACCTGTGTATTCCAAGGATCTTGAAACCAGAGAAACTGGTGGCACCCCAACATTTTGGGAATAATTCAAATGGGCCTGGCTTTCGAAATTAAGTCGCATTACATCAAAGAAATTTGGAAAGAAGAACTCGCGCTAACATGAAAGTTTCAGTCTTACTTGGACATGTATGTCCACAGTCCTAATTTTAAACTGCTAAATCCCATTGATAATGCACCTAATTTTTGCATTCCAAGTCAAGAACAAACATCCGAATCTTGTTGTGGCTTTATTGTCGGATGAATTCGGAATTACCACTCGGGGTGGTGTGTCTTGTGTGGAGATATTTGCCGAAAAACTGCTGGTGTTGACAGACTCTGTTCCACACTCATCAGTTTTTTTTTGTTTTTTTTTAGAAAATTTATGTTGCGTACTGATCAACTGGAATTGAGACCGGTGCTGGGATGTGAATCAGCAATCATGCTACATACAATTTGCTTCAAACGTGGGTCTTTGGCGATTGCTTGCAGAATAAATGGATGTTCCGGGCTTGCGTTTATAAATTGGTGAGCAAGAGTAATGTCGGTGTCTCATTTTCTGAATGCGTTTTGGAACCCCAAAACAAACGTGTGGAGGATCCCATTTGCGCCTACTGGGATAAACTGCAGGATTTCTGATAACCCAAAAAGGATGCTTCCGATGGCCAAGAGCATTTTGTGAAGTTTGTTGGTTTTTGGGTTTTTTGTTGTGTTGGAAGCTTCGAAGGTCGCGGCTTAAGTATTTGTTTGGAGATGGGGGGTCTTCGAATTTGGCGGACCGTGTGAACAGTTACGTCAAAAGAAACTTGCGCCAGAGCGCCAGAGTCCATTTTATAAGCGTCGTTTCACATTTATTGGCCTGGGTAAAAAAACTCTCCTTTACTTTGGGAGACGATTTGGATTGAGAACGTACTGGGCGAGGGTGTGTTCAATTCCCGATGGTATTTAGAAGCTGTACTTCTCGTGGTTCGGTCCGTGTATTTCACAGTATCCGCTTTTATTCGTTTTAAAACACGTTCTGAGTGACTTTTAAAGAGAAATTCAAAAATTCAAGTTTGACCAAAAAAAAGAAATAGTTCACTCGCGGTTATTTAAATCATTGCGATTGGAGAATGGGTTGGCTTGGGGGAGATTTTGGTGGTGGCAGGCGCTGGGAATCTGGGCTGCCATCCACCGCAGAGCCCTTCCTGCACGGCAAATGCCAGCAGACAGACAACGACAGAAAGAAGCTGCGTTTGACTGTTTGTTGTTTCCTGGCTAATGTTTTTGTTGTTTTTTCCTGGCTACTATTTTGACACTGAGCTGAAAAGTGCGTTGATTGGTTTTTCTGAGCTGGAATCACGAAAATTTGCAGAATTTTAAATGCCGAAAATTTGATTCTTAAAACTTCTGGATCGATTTTTCAAGAAGGTTGTCACGACCCACAGCATATCAACTGTGGCGCTTGGCTGTCACTGCTCGTATTCCTGTGAATTGAGAGAGGCCGCAGCACTTTGCCATCTTTGGCGCGTTCAAAGCAAAGACAGTAAAATGTAAAATTTGCATTTCCTGAAACAAGTTCTTTCGTTACTTGACAAATCCATGATACAAAATAACTGATATTTTCCTGTAAATATTTACGGACAATACAATAATCATTCTCCTCATATTTCTTAGTTTCAGCTCCATTCTCGAAAAAGCACTCCTCTCTTGGACAGCACAGAGAATCAATCTGCTGATTGGGTTTCAGAGCGTTGTCATTTTCTTTGGCGGCATTTTTTTGCTCAACGGCACGATTGCCGGCTTTGAAATAGGTTCGGCGTGTGAAAGTGAGTTTGTCAGGCGTTTGAAAGACTCGATCATCAATGAAGGATGGTTCATATTTATTCAATACTTCAAAAAAGAAGAAGCAGCAATCAGGGTAAAAAGTCATAAAATAAAGATAGTCTCAGCAGAACATCATCTGCGCAGAGCCAAGTTGATGCCACAGCGAAAGAATCGTGGCTTGATCGAGCCCCGCCGCTTGGTTGGCAAGGTCGTTCATCTGTTGCATGACCTGGGCGCAGAGCGGGTTAATCCCGCCAACTCCAGTGTTGAATCCAAACGGACTGCCAGAGTTGAAGTTTGGAAAGTTTGGCGGGGTTCCCATGAATCCAAACGGATTGTCAGAGCTGCTGGAGTCGGATCCCGGGTCCCCGCCGCTTTGGATAGCGTCAATCTGTTGTTGAACTTGTGCTTGCTGCTGGGGGCTGAGACCCACCATTTGGTCCTGCAGAGCTTTAATCTGTGCTTGCTGGGCAACCGTGGTCGATGAGCCTCCAGCCTGGGCATTCATGATCGCGGCAATTTGCTTCTGGATCTGAGCTTGAACTGCTGGTGCGGCTCCAACCATCTGGGCCTGTAGCACTTGAATCTGGGCCTGGTACGCTGTAGCAGCAGAGGAACCTCCAGCCTGAGCATTCATGATTGCAACAATCTGTTTCTGGATCTGTTCTTGAACGGCAGGGGTAGCACCGACTTGTTGCGCTTGAAGAGCTTGAATCTGGGCCTGGTACGTGGTAGCAGCCGAGGAAACTCCAGCCTGCGCGTTCATGATTGCAGCAATTTGTCGCTGGATCTCGGCCTGAACGGCAGGGGTAGCACCAACCTGTTGAGCTTGCAGAGCTTGGATCTGGGCCTGGTACGCTGTAGCAGCCGAGGAACCTCCAGCCTGAGCATTCATGATTGCAACAATTTGCTTCTGGATCTGTTCCTGAACAGCAGGGGTAGCACCGACTTGTTGAGCTTGCAATGCTTGAATCTGCGCCTGGAACGCTGTAGCAGCCGAGGTAACTCCAGCCTGCGCATTCATGATTGCAACAATCTGCTTCTGAATCTGTTCCTGAACAGCAGGGGTAGCACCGACCTGTTGAGCTTGAAGAGCTTGAATCTGCGCCTGGTACGCCGTAGCAGCCGACGAAACTCCAGCCTGCGCGTTCATGATTGCAACAATCTGCTTCTGAATCTGTTCCTGAACAGCAGGGGAAGCACCGACCTGTTGAGCTTGCAGAGCTTGGATCTGGGCCTGGTACGCTGTAGCAGCCGAGGAACCTCCAGCCTGAGCATTCATGATTGCAACAATTTGCTTCTGGATCTGTTCCTGAACAGCAGGGGTAGCACCGACTTGTTGAGCTTGCAATGCTTGAATCTGCGCCTGGTACGCTGTAGCAGCCGAGGTAACTCCAGCCTGCGCGTTCATGATTGCAACAATCTGTTTCTGGATCTGTTCCTGAACGGCAGGGGTAGCACCGACTTGTTGAGCT
The DNA here is from genome assembly GCA_025435555.1 of Chytriomyces cf. hyalinus JEL632. NCBI lineage: Eukaryota > Fungi > Chytridiomycota > Chytridiomycetes > Chytridiales > Chytriomycetaceae > Chytriomyces > Chytriomyces cf. hyalinus JEL632. Next base: position 83,531 of record JAIWWG010000095.1, on the reverse strand, counting down.
TGAAGAGCTTGAATCTGCGCCTGGTACGCTGTAGCAGCCGAGGTAACTCCAGCCTGCGCGTTCATGATTGCAACAATCTGTTTCTGGATCTGTTCCTGAACGGCAGGGGTAGCACCGACTTGTTGAGCTTGCAATGCTTGAATCTGCGCCTGGTACGCTGTAGCAGCCGAGGTAACTCCAGCCTGCGCGTTCATGATTGCAACAATCTGTTTCTGGATCTGTTCCTGAACGGCAGGGGTAGCACCGACTTGTTGAGCTTGAAGAGCTTGAATCTGCGCCTGGTAGGCGGTAGCAACCGAGGAAACTCCAGCCTGCGCGTTCATGATTGCAGCAATTTGTCGCTGGATCTGTTCTTGAACGGCAGGGGTAGCCCCAACCTGTTGAGCTTGCAGAGCTTGGATCTGGGCCTGGTACGCTGTGGCAGCCGAGGAAGCTCCAGTTTTCGCGTTCAATGCAGCACCAATCTGCTGCTGGATCTGGGCTTGAACCGCTGGAGCAGCGCCGACTTGTTGAGCCTGGAGAGCTTGGATCTGCTCATTGGTTTGGCGTCGGTCCACCGAGATGGGAGATTGGTGGGAAATGCTGACAGAAGCGAGCAAGCAGAGGAGAGTTGGGAAGAGCATTTTGTGAAGTTTGTTGGTTTTTGTGGTGTTGGAAGCTTCGAGGGTCGGGGCTTAAGTAGTGGTTGGAGATGGGGGGTGGGAACAATTATCTGGCCTTCGAAATTGGCCGACCGTGTGAACAGTTATTCGCGGAGAATTTCGCCAGAGCGCAGCTGCCTTTATTGACTGCATTTTCCATGGATTTGGATCCTTTTGATGTGGTTGTGGTTCTCAACACCACAGGCAGTAAACAACTCTCTTGAAGGATGCTTGTGAAATAGAAGATATTGATATGAGTAGGATGAACCCATTTCCAGATGCGGGTGCAAGGTTACAGCCAAACTTGTGTCAACGTTTCGTTGGACGGGAGGTCCGATTTATTTCTTTTTCTTTTCAACCAATGTCACCGCCAGACCGCAAAGAGAAGAAGACATTCCGACGCCCCAGACCCGCCAGTCTCACACAGCAACAAAACCAAGGAAGAAACTTTGGCGGACGAAACCGTGTTGCTGTCGAGTCGGATCTCGAACGAGGTCGGGCTGCTGCTGCTGCTGCGAAAGCCAAGCGGGAACGAAACATTGCTCTCATTAAAGCGAAAGAGGAGGCAGAATCGAAAGCTGCTGCAAAGGAGAAGAAGGGTGGCGAGGAGGATGCAAGTGGTGATGATGAAGTGGACGTTGCGGAAGATGGCGATGTTGCAAACAGTGATTCGGGTGACGAAGAGCCATCTGTGACAGCCACCACCAAAAAGCAAAAAGGCGGTCCCGGAAAGAAAGGGAAACAGTTTGCATCTACCGTGAGTGTGAAATTTTCTGCTTTTGCATGGAGCGCGCGCATTGTTGAGATGCTGATCGAGTAACGCCCCAGTTTCCTTGAACTTGAACAGACGGACATGTTTTCCATCATCAACTCGATCAACTCATCCGAAGAGTCCAAGATTGAAAAGAAGCTGGTGAAGAGGGTAAAATAAGCAATGTTTATTTTCTGGTCTCGCTGTTTTTCACTGACCCAACGCCTTTTATATATCACCGCACCTCATTCCACGTAAATCAGCGCGCCGTTCACGCAATCCTGGACGAAAAGGAAAAGAAGGAGAAGGAAAAGGAAAGGATGAAAAAGAAGCTGCTGCAAGCCAAGAAGGCCGAGATTCTCGAAATGGAAAAGAAAAAGAAATCAGACAAGCGAAGCAGCAGTGGTGCAGACGTCGAAGCATCAGCAGCAGCGCCGGAGCCAAAACGAAAGCGCGTTCAGTTTGAATAAACAGAGAGTGTCATTTGCTTTTGCAGATTCGTAAAAAATGCAACCAAGGAAATATAATTGAAAAAAAAAAATGGAAGGCAAGAAGACTGCACCGCTGCTAGTCCTGGTCGCTGTGATGCTCGCGACGGGTAGCATGAACACCATCCTAAACAAGTGGCAAGACATGCAATGTGTGCGCGACTGCGACGGACCAGGCAGGAAGCTGTTTGAGCAGCCCGTGTGGCAGGTGCCCGTCCAGCCCCACCCTTCACTGTTTCAACATCGGATAATTTACTCACCCCTTATACTGTATGACTGATTGCAGACGCTGACCATGTTTGTTGGTGAAACTGGTTGTCTCCTTGCGTTCCTCCTCTTCAAAAACAAGCCAAGCGCCTCTCCCGAACTCGCGCCACTCATTGATGAAGCTGCCGTAAACGACGAAGACGATGATATTGAGGATACTGAAGACGTGAAAATCGAACTCGAAGGTTGGAACTTGTTGCTGCTGTGGCTGCCAACCCTGTGCGACTTGCTCGCCACCAGTTTGATGAATGTTGGTTTATTGTTTGTCTCTGCTTCTATATACCAAATGGTGAGTGGATTTGCTTTTCGAAGGCCATGCGAGCAAAGCGAGAGTGAGTTTTTCCATTAACCGGTGTCTTTGTTTTTCTTTCCAACAGCTCCGTGGGTCAGTTGTTTTATTCACGGGCACGTTTTCAACTCTGTTTCTTGGCCGAAAGCATCCTCCATACCGGTGGTTCGCGCTTGTAACTGTGTTTATTGGCGTGTCTCTTGTCGGCGCATCTTCCATCTTTGAACACCCATCCGTGAGACATTTTGTGTCTGTCAATTCTTCCGAACCCGCGACAAATTCAACTGCCTTGCTGGGCGTGGTTTTGGTGGTTTTGGCGCAGTCTTTGACGGCAACGCAGTTTGTGGTTGAAGAAAAAGTGCTGTCAAAGTACAAGGTGGATGCCCTCAAGGCGGTGGGACTGGAGGGATTCTTTGGACTGTTGACTGGACTCATTGTGCTTCCGCCGGTTTATTGGTTCTATGGACAGTATCAAGGGCCTGACAATTATTTCAACATTGTCGAAGGGTTTCGCGAAGTATGAATTTTTTTGTGTATGCTTTTATCGCACTGCTTCCCTAAAAACTGCCTTTTTTTTTACAGGTGTTTTTTGTACCCGTCATTTTCTACACTGGCATTGGCATTTGTTTCTCCATCTCCTTCTTCAACTGGTCCGGACTCAGTGTGACGCAAATGGTCAGCGCCACTTCACGAAGCACCATTGACACGTGCCGAACCGTATTCATTTGGATCATTTCGTTAAGTCTCGGATGGGAAGGGTTCCGGTGGATGCAGGTGGCTGGGTTTGTTGTGTTGATTTATGGAACGTTTGTGTTCAATGATGTTGTTGCGTTGCCGGCTGTGCTTGGGTTGGGAAATGCGGAGACTGCGAGGGCAGATGAGGATGGGGATGATGAGATTTGAAAAGTGTTTTTTTTGCAGGGATCTATGCGTTTATGGAAAATACGACTGAATTGTTTTTTGGTTGATGTCTTTCTGAATACCCGTCGATGGCAACGTTCTGTGTAACACCAATATGGAATCAATTCTTAAAAAATTTGCAAGTTTATGTAATGGCGCACAATTTGTAAGCGAGAATTCTTTTTTAAAAAAGCTGTTTTCTTGATGGGAAGAACGGCGCGTAGATCGGCGCATTTTACTATTGCTGATGCTGCTGCTGCTGATGCTGCTGCTGGAAGTGCTGCTGCTGCTGTTGCGGTTGTCCGTACACAGACTCAAAAGTCCCAAACTGTTGCGGTGCTTGTTGCATGTAAACTGGCGCAGGATACCCACCCGCGTACGCTTCATACTGTAATCCCGACGGTTGCTGCGGCGGGTACTGCGCATACTGTTGCGGGTACGGGTACACCACTTGTTGCGCGTACATTTGTTGTTGTTGTTGTTGTTGTTGTTGTTGTTGTTGCTGTTGTTGCTGGATTGGAGGTGGCATGCGCCCGATACTTGCAACACTGCTGTTATGGCTCATGAAACTTGTGCGAGACGATCTGCGAGGGATTGTTTGGATAACGTCTTTTGAAGGGGGGCGGGATGAGTTTGGGGTAATGAGTCCCAGAGCGGAGGAAGAGTGGACTGGGAGGGATGGTTTGTGGGTTGAAGCGCGGCGGAGGCGGCGGTTTCGGATGTTGGAGGATTCGCTGAGGAAGCATTTGCGAATGATGAATGTGATGACTGTTTTTGAAGGGGGGTTAGATTTGAAGTTTGTAAGGGGGTTCAAGAGGGGTTTACCGATGACACCAAGGATGATTGCAAGAATGACACCGAATGTGATAAAGAGGGTGCTAGAGCTCTTCTCCTGTTATCATGAAGAAGAAGGGTTTAGATTTTCAGTTGTCAGTGTTAAAGTAGAAGTGTTCTGCTCACCTGTTGTGATCCAGCTTGCTGATCGCTTGCCGATGCAGACGTGGATGTGCTTTCTGCACTTGCAGAAGGTGCAGTCGAACCTGGGTTTTTGGTAACTGAAGGTTGTACAGCTGGAACTGAAGTTCGGACGTTTCCTTGCGTCGTTATTTCGATGATGGGTGCTGCTGTTGTAGTTGCGACGGTTGCAGGTATTGAGGTGGGTTCTTCAATGGCGGTTGGTTCAGGGGATGGTGCCTCTGTTCGTGATGTGACTTGTGCGACTGAGGATTCTCTGGCGGTGGTGGTGGCAGGGGCACTGGGCCCGGAGGTGGCGGGTGGTGCTGCTGAGCTTGCAGCGTTAATGGTGAGTCTGGAGCTGATGTCGCTGACGATGCCTGACATGTGTTGGTGTGAATGGGTTTTTTTGGTTGTTGTTGAAAATGAAACAGACATGACGCGAAATGAGATTTCTTTTTGAAGGACTTGTGACTGAAAAAGTGAACTGGTTGAAAAGAGAGCAACTGGAAAGGGAAGAAGTAAAATAGAAGTAAAATAGAAGAAGAAAATAGAAGTAAATAGAAGAAGTAAATAGAAGTAAAATAGAAGAAGTAAAATAGAGAAACAAGACTCGGAGTTGACCTGGTCTTCTCAGTGCAGAAATACTACCATTGTTTGTGCATGTCTCTTCTAATTTATTCTAAAATTCGGATCGAAGGCCCCATCCCTGCCAGGCCTGAAATTTTAAAAAACGAATGTTCCTTGATTCCCTGTCCTCATCCTTTTTTTTTCGCAGGCACGTCTAATTACGTTTTCCGGTTCTTACTGACTGTCTATGTTGCTGCTGTTCTTCCTGCTGACTGTTTGCCCCGCTTTTCAGTTTATCCAAATTCTGTCCCGACACCATCAAACTGTCAATCCCTGAAGTTTCGGGCCGTTTAAAGCTTCGTGGTGGCTGTGATTGAGTTGTAGGTCGGCTTGCAGAAACGCCCGTAGTTGGTCGCAAGTTGTAGCGAGTTTGCGTTCCTTGCGAGCTTGTTGGTTGAGCGAAACTGTTTCCCTGTGTGGCGGGCCGTGTTGTGTACGCGTAGTATTTCGAAGAGGATGGGGGTTGCGAGGATGCATGGGCGTGCGTGGATAATGGCTCGTTGGATATCGTGTTGGGGGTTGTGCTTCGCCAGTCGTCTGGGGTGTGGCTCTGTTTTTTTTTCATTTTGTTTAGTTGGTTTTTTTTACGACTGCAACTCACCGTTTTCGATGATCCAATCTGCTTCCGAGGCTGCACAGGCACGGCGTATCCCGCGTACATACCACCACCGCCTTCTTGCAACTCAACTGGCTGGTACGAATCCATCTCGGTCATGTTCATTGCAGCCGCAGCCAACGTCACTGGACTCTCGCGTTCATACAACCCTCCAGGTCCAACTTGAATAAACCCTTCATTGTCTTCCATGGAAATAGATCCTAATTCCATTTCTAGCGCATTGTCATTGTCGAGAACCATAAAGTCGCCGTGGGGTGGGTTCGTCTTTTGGTGATGCAGTTTCCCCATGGCGGCTGATAGTTGTTCGGCAGAGTTTCGGATGTTTCGAGAGACTGTGTTGATTGCTGGGTAGCGTGTTGATGTTGGGAAGGTTGGTGGTCGGAGCATTGAGATGTGGGTTGGGAGGAGGCCGGCTGGATGCATTCGCCACAGTTTCGTTTGCATGCTGTTGAAATAGAAGACGGGTTGATATTTTTTGGTTGCAATTGCGTACAAAGTGATTGGTTTACGTACCCTGCGAGGTAGTTTTGTTGTGGACCCACGACACTGCCTGGCCGCAGAACGCGTAGCAGACCAATCACTTCCGACGCAGAAAACTTGTAATGTTTCATCAAGTAGCAAGCAATCAAAGTTCCTGTCCGGCCGAGACCCGCTTTACAGTGTATGGCAATAACACCTTTTTTTTTTTTTTTTTTTTTTTTTTCCCGAGAACGGCGATCAGGATTTTGATAAAAATGAAGCCCGCAAAGACGGAGAATTTTTTTTTGGGGTATATACCAGGCTGACTTTCAACGAGATCCAAGAATCGCTTCAAAATGCCTTCCGGCGGAGTTGTGCCGTCTGGAAAGTAAAGTTCCACGTGTTGGAGCCCTGCATCCACAAACTTTTTCTTTTCGTAGGTTTTGTTGTTGAGGCGGACAACTGTTGTGGTGCCGCGTTCTTTCAAGAGACTGATCAGGTCGTCCATTTTGTATGCTGGTTGGAGAAGGCGGCGTGACGGGGTTGATGTTCTCCCTCCAAACATGTACCTGTTCATAACTCTCAGTTCAAATTCAACAATCATGACAAAACAAAAAAACTTACGGCTGTCCCGGAAACTGCGACACTGGCGGATCATCTCTCGGACACGCCATAGCAATAAACTTGTCCGTAATCCAATTCAAATCCCCATGTTCCACTTTTTCGTAAAACTCGTACTCGACGGCATCCAAATTTTCAATATGAATCAGACCCAAATTCAATGCCTTGAAAACGCCCTTTAAGCAGTCGAGAATTGTAATGTGGTATGTTGCTGCGCCATAACCTGCGTCTCTGTATGGGACAAAGGGTGGGCTTACTCCGACGAGGGGTTGGAAGGCTTCTTCGGGCGTTTGTTTTTGGACGAGCATCTGGGGAGAGAGTGTGAAGTGTGGGGTAAGAGTTTTTAGGTTTTTTTTTGACATCAACTGTAGCCGTTCGAGAGGAGAGTGTGCTCTCACCATGTATGCACACATAAGAAACGCAGCGTTTGCGCGTTTATCGCTCTCTGTCGAAGAGTAAAGACAAATTTTTTTCGATTGAAGTTGTGGAGACTATTGTGATGAAACAAATTCAGTCAATTTCGACGCGTGCGTATTTTTTTTTTTTTTTTGTCTCACGTTAAACTTTTCCTTCATCAAGTCGCAGAAGCGGATGACATGCGCCAAACTGTTTGGCCCAAAGTCCGAGTAAAAACTAATGTAAATCAGAGTTGCATCGATGCTGAAAAAGTGCACGTTTTGCTGTTGAGATGGAATGTGGGGTAGCCATGCAAAGTATAAGCGGTCTGGGGTTTTGATGGGAAATGTTTCGGGGAAGGGGGGATGGCGGGGTTCAGTGATATTCGAGACTGTAGGGATTATTGTAAGAGTATGCTACCCTTGATGAACTCTTTTGCGTTTGCGAGCGCGTCGTAGGATGGTGGAGTGTACGGCGCTGATCTGAAGGTTGAGTACGGCATTGTTTTTGGGCGCAACTTGAGCAGGCAAAGCGAAAAGCGAGAGAGAGAGAGAGTTCCAACAGCTGGTTTTATGCGGATATGGCGTTGTCGGAAGTCGCGATTGCAGCACTTGCTTGTTCCAACAGAAAAACTGACAAACTTTACAAAAAAACAATTCTTTGCAAATCACTGATTGCTTTATTGAGAATTAAAATATACAAAGGGGCAGATTTATTAAAGCAAAGAGGTTTACGCGGTTTTTGATGCCCTGATAGTTATTTTTATTGAAACTCGTTTTTCGGGTACACGTCTCATCTCAGCACAGTTTGCTTCGGAGCTGGGATAACTGGGTTACGTACGAGGGTACGCCTGGCTGGACCTTTTTAAAGAGTTATTCATGGATGACGTGTAATTCAAACAGGTTCAACATCAAATAAAAAATGAGTTGCCCATTTCTGAGTGCTTACGATTGGAAAACAGTGCCCAAGCGCTGCTAGTTGCTGATGAGAGGCATGATCTGCTTGGTATCTCGCAAGCCCTTGATTTGACACGTAAGGGCCAAGAAGTTATTGCGTTCAATGTGACAGTCAGATCGACACCATCTAACAAAACAAAACGGTCTTTTTATCGGCCGTTGTTTGAACCGCTGCTTAAAATGCATGTGTGATAGTTGAGAAAATTTTCACCTCATGCATCAACTGACCCCTTCAAACACGTTATCCGTCCAGTTGCGTTCGGATGATCTGGAGACTTCGCTCCTGCAAACGCTTCAGGGTACACGTTCAGGTGGAAGAGAAGTTTTCTGGAGCCGCCGCGTTTGAAAACGACGTTGCACAAACTTCCACAGATCAACAACAGACCCCACCAGAAGACGATAATGAGCTATGAAGCGGCGATTCAAGAGGTCTCAATGTTGGTGTTGGTGTCAGAGGTAGGAGGGAATAGCAGGTAGCTAGCTTCTTCACTTTATTGTTCCCCGTATAAAACTGTGTCTAAAACGTAACACCACAAATTGGGCAGGTACCTTTGGCTTGCCAAACGCTTAAACATGCCCGTGAACAAGCAAGTGTTCAAATGAAAATTTGAGAAAATGGCAGAAATGAAATAGCTGAACAAAATCATCCAAAAACGTACGCTCTTCTGGCAATCACTCGGCCAACGTAATTCAAGTACCAAGCAAAGTCCCAACTGAAGTCACCCCATGAATGAAGGAAGAGCGCCCAACACGTATCACCCAACCTTTCAGGAAGCCTTGGGCACGATGGGCGGACATCTACGACAAGAGATGTCACCAGCAATCTTTACGAATGCAGTCGTCACGTCCGTCGAGGATCTACGGCGCCAATTAGAAGGATGGCCTCAAAGACCCGTGCTTGTTGCCATCGCCCATATGCCGTTTCCAAACGTTGTCTTTCAGCTGAATCGCGATTTGGCAATGAGGAGTCGGGTTACTTTGCTATCCAGTTGCATCAACCGCATGCAATAGATCCTTCAGGAGGAGACCAAAATCGCTTGTTTCGTCTCCACTGTCGTCCGGTTACCATTCAAGACCCAACCGGCTTCGCTGAAGTCATACAAGCTGCCCTTCTCCGCGATCGTTTGGTCTGGGCTCCCTATTCTTCGAGCTCGTTGCCTGTACTGCTGCAAGTTCATATACAATCGCATTACCGGCTCCTAATATGTCATCAGCACTATTTTATCGGTGAAGAAGCAACTCAAGACACTACTAAAGCAGATGATGCACTCACCAAAGCCAAGTTCTTCAAAGTAATTTCAGAGACGGTGCTGAAAGGAAGGCTCTATGCCCAAGTGGCGGCGCAAGCTGATAAAACATGAGTTCAGTCAATGCAATTATCAGCCGCCTATTTGACTATCGAATCGCAATACATGACCGCACGAGACTTGCAGGAACTTGCGCTTTTCATTGCTGCCGACAAAAGATCGCATGACTTCAGCCTCCCTGCCGACTTGGTGTTGCGAACGCTGCTGAGCCTCCAAACACGGTGCAATTACTGGTGGGCGCATTCTCTTTCGTGCTTCTTTTAATTGCAGTAGCTATGACTCTTTCTTTTGTCTTTGGCGTTGTAGAGGAAGTGGCGCGTGGCGGATTGGTTCAAAGTTTGTGAGTAGCTTAAGTGTGGGGACGAAGAGGAATTTAACAGAACAAGTAGATTTCATGGAGAAACAGGAGTCGAGTTGATCTGCGGGGATTCTTGGATGGTTTGGATTGCTGGTGGAATCTACGGGAGTCAGACAGATTGACACTAAACCTCATAAAACATATCGACCTTTTCCATTTCGCCCAATTGCATAGCTGGTAGGAATAGCAAATCCCAGTCTGATTTGGTTTATTATCGCACACTTCTCCCGTGCAACCAGCCGGTCAGTATGACATGAACGTCGCGTTTGTTTTTGGAGGGAGGAATGCGGCAGAGATAGCCAGCCGTAAATAGCGGTAACTCGTTCCTGCGGCCGTGATATCTGATCCTGGTCGTATCCTTGCCTCTTGTTGAAGTTGTTGTTTTTGAAACCGAGTCCACCTTGCATTTATCAAACTCAAAAAATCTGTCATTGAAACATGCTCGCTGACGAGGAAGAAACACAACTGTACGGCCTGGACAAGGAGGTATGCCCGATACTATGCATCCATGCTATGCATACAACTCATTCGCATATCCATCCCATTGCATGCATCAACTCATCCAGCTTGCCGAGAAGCTCGCCGCCAAATACGATCCCAAGCGTGAAGCTGAGGCGCGGAGGTTCATTGAAGAACTCGCAGACACGCCGTTCCCGTCGGACTCGTTCCACGAATCCCTGAAGGACGGCGTGATTCTGTGTAAAGCCGTGAACAAGATTCTGAGGGACATTGGCGAGACGGATCAGATCAAAGTGGTTGTTTCGAAGATGCCGTTTAAGCAGGTGTGCATATTTATTTCTCTTCAGTACAGCGTAATGATTGCATGAAGGGTGCTCTCGCTGACAACAGCTTTTTTTTCGAAAGATGGAAAACGTTGGAAACTTTCTGGCTCAGATGGAAAGAATTGGGGTGCCTGCGCATGAGCGATTCCTGACTGTGGATCTGTATGAGGCCAAGGATTTGAACCAGGTTTGCTTTTCGTGTTTCATCCGTGTTTCAACTTCACCCCACATCTGAAAACAATGATTCTTTGACAGGTCGTCAACTCGATTTTCTCACTTTCAAGGCATGCTGCGCAACGAGGCTTCCGTGGTCCTGTTTTGGGACCCAAGTTGTCGGAAAAGAATGAACGCACATTCACGGATGAGCAGTTACGCCAGGCTGCCGCCATGCCATCGAAACTCATGTCCTTCTCATCCAATGTATCTTCGGGGTTGTCGTTTAGTGGGAGACGCGAGATTGGGGGGAAATATATGGATAAACCTGTATCGCAGGAAGATGGAGTCGAGCCACCAAAGTCTGTGGCTGCTCCAGCTCCTCAACGGCCTGTCGAATCTGTTTCTCAAGGAATGCGAAACATGTCCGTTTCTTCTTCTCCTTCTCAAAATTACTCCGCTCCGAGCGTGGCTTCTTCGTCGTCGTATGTGTCCAGGCCGCCGACGCAACAACACATTCAAGTGGCACCATCGCGTTCTGAATACTCTGTTCCAGCTTACCCATCCCCACCTGTGCAAATTGCGCCAGCATCTCCTCCACAGCAACCACAACAAATGCGTTCAAGGCCTCCAACTCAGCCACATCAATCACAGCAACCACAGCAACCACAGCAACAGCAACAACCCCAATCTTTTCAAAATGAAATGAGGACGCAGCCTGATCCAGTCTCACACGCGGCGCAACCCACATCAAGATCCCACGCACCTCGACAAAATAGCAACCCATCCATCCCTGCAACCGCTGCACCGCCATCCGCTCAAACCTATTCATCGCAATCGAAAGAAAGACCAACACTCTCCATCACCCAATTCAAAACCTACGCAGAATACAAAGCGGCAAAAGCGGCGATTGAATTGGAGTATGGTCCTGCACCGGCTGCATCTGCTTCTTCTGCTGCACCTGCACGAGATGGGCGATCCCGGGAACGACCGCCACGGTCCGCGAGCTCTTCATCGCGATCGCAGTCACGCGCGAGAGGTGGGAGGGTTGAAACTGTGTGAGAGCAGCAGGGTCAACCTGCAAGGAGGGATGATGAGATGAAGTGGCTGTGTATGATTATTCAGGTGCGGGTTTTTGGTTTTGTTTTGAATTATGGCAATTGGGTGTAGAGGGCTCTTTTTGAATTGTTTGATAATTAAACGCGTTTGTTCATCTCACTTTGAACCTTCAACGTGACCTGGAGCTCCCCCACTCCAGCAAGTTGATGTCGCCACAGATTTTTCCGTGAACCTTTCAACGCAAAAGACATTGACGAATGAGGATGCATCTGGGTGAGAACAGCGTCTATAATATTGCTCGCCCTTAACCAACTACTTTATTTTCATCTGATTACCAGAATGAACAAATTAAAAAACGAAAAAACATTCGCATGGTTCATGGTTCATGGTTCATGGTTCATGGTTCATGGTTCATGGTTCATGGTTCATGGTTCAAAGCTGCGTCCAGCAATGATCACCGTTGAGAGCGTACGACAACTGCAGCCCCGCCTCCATATCACCCAGGATTCTAACATTCAGGATACTGAACGCAGTGTTTGGGTGCGATTCCAATCCGGCTATTTGGATCTTGACAGGAAAAGTGATTGAATCTGCTTCCTTCCAGAAGAAATTCAGCAAGACCATCTCAGGAGGTTGTCTGCCAGAAGCATACTCCACCAGCTGAGGGTACTGTACTGGAATCATTTTATTTTGAAAGTATTTTACACAAAATAATTTCATCCGCTTTTTGCTGACCCCCTGATATTACACACAGCTTTGGATTCGGGAAGAGATGTGTTTGCTGAAATGATGCTTTCCTCGCGTGTCGCGGATCAACAGCGCCAGTTGAGCGCAGTCCAGGAGCGTCAAATGGAACTAAACAAAGTTCTTGAAAGCATGGGAGCTTTGCAGCAACTTATGCAAGAAATGAGCGACATGATCAACGTGAGTTTTGAATTTATTTTTTTGATTCCCCCCACAAATAATCTTGAAACATTTGAATTTCCTCCCCCGCTAGCAACAACAAGAATGGATCGATGATTCCGAATGTTTCGTTGACAACACTGTTCGAAACGTTGAAGCGGGAGTTGTTCAGCTGACGGACGCCAACAAGAAGGCGGCAAGCGCGCGACGCACCAAGTGGATGATTTTCTGGATTATTTTGGTGATTGTTGTTATCATTGCAGCGGTGGTTGCGTGGCAGGTGGCCCAAAACAAAAAGAACTAGAGTCGTGTGTGTGTTTTTCATGGTTATTTCTATCCAGTTTTTGTTTTCTCGGTTCTTGTGACGATCTCAGTAGAATGCTTGTGAATGAGAAACGTAAAACATGATTTCAAGAAATGATCGCGCATATCGTTCCTTTTCCGACTGCTTGCAAAAGAAAGACACGATAAAGTGGCCACAGAATTTATTCAATATATATTAAGTAATAAATAAAATGTAAATAAAATGTTCATAAAAGGATATAGCACAATCAACGCTGCTTCGCTCGTTTCAGTGTCAGTTTTCTTCACAGCTGCTGCGATTCGAATCCCTGAACTGCGCTTTCTATTCATCAGGCAGTGTCAGCATGCAAAACACACTTTGCAAAAAACAGCAATATTACCAGTTCTTTCACCACCTGGGCGTATGCACACACAACCGCATCGTCACACGGTCTGCACACCGGAGGCGGACGTGACGCATTCGGGAACGGCAGCTTCGAGAAGTACTTTTCTTCCGCAAAAAACGCGCGCTCATGAGTGTCTGGCGACGGCAACGGTATCTTGCTCGGTGTCACATTGGCTGCTATACGGCTGGCTTGCATGATGGTACGAATTGGCGTTGCGGCCGGCGTTTTGACCGGCGTCTTGTCAAGTTTGGGTAATTTCGATGACGTAAGCGGACCCTTGCCTGCAGAACCTCGGCTAATGAGACCAAGGATTGCTGCAGCGGCAAGGGTCGCCTTGTCGGGTGTGTAGGTGGACTTGGACACGGATGCGACTGGCTTGACGGCGGTGGGTGTGGCGTTGTGCGGTAGTGATGGCGTGGATGGTGCAGTCACCCAGGATCGACCAAGGGGGCTGGGCTTGTTGGGCGTGTTTGACTGGGGCGAGTTCACCCTTGGCGGGCGTGAGGGAGTCAAACGAGCTGGGCTGGTCTTGACTGCGAGTGTGGAGACGGATGTGGTGGTAGTGGTGGCGACTGGTCTTGGTAAAGGGGAGGGTGTAGATGGACTGATGGCCCCTAGAGCGCGCTTAATGAGGGCGCGTGTTGCTCCAGCGGCCGTGGTGATGTTGATGGTCGATGTGTTGGACTTGGTTGTGCATGTGGCGGTGAAAGTGGTGGGCGACTGGGTTGTGCTGGCGGGTTGGGCACCAGCCACCAAAACTCGACGGCTAATGGGACCTTGATGAGCTTCGGCAGCCAGTGCCACTTGGTTGATGGTGGTTTTTGTGGTGGTGGCGGGCAGTGCAGATGGGACGAGGGGGGCGTGAGACGATGACGACAGAGAGTTGATGCATGCACTGATGGCAGCCGGGACCTGACTAATGAGATCGTTTTTTGGTCCGTGTGTGAGTGGAAGGTCGGTTGGTGATGGGCAGAGGCGACAAGCGCCGTTTTTGGGTGTCACTCTCTTGCTGTGGAGTACCTCAGCACGTTCTTTGACATTGAGACGCTTTATACATATAATAAGAGATGAATTATCAGTAAACATCATCTGCAAACAAAATCAAGTAAAATAAACTCACTCGTTTCACAGTTGAAGTTTCGACACGCGCGGCGTCCCTTTCATGTGTGAGTTTCTCATTGAGCGCGGTAATTGAGCTGACTTTGGCGCGCGCTTCGTCTCGGTCTTCCAGTAGCGTCTGAAAGATCTTCTGAACAGTGTTCAGCACAGCGGTTGAGGACTGTTCTTGCTTCAAGGTCTGAATTTCCTGTCGGAGGTGCAGCACAAGTGCCAACATGGCAATGCAGAAAATAATCTGCTGTGGACAGGTGAGAGAACATGTTAGACAACAGCAGTTTAATAAACCGCGGCAGATGCGGAGCGTGTGCACGAGAATGTGACGGAGGATGAGAGGGGGGCGGGGAGGAGATGCTGAGCGGAAGTTGGTAGCATCCAAACAAAGATGACGCATGTATTACGCGCGGGGTGAAACAACCTCAGCTGTCGACTTGCATGGCTTTCAGAAAGCTGACGACGCGTGAGAGAGACCCAGGGCACATGCGCAAAGATATGGGAGCGGGAACTTGACGTGTCAACCACGCGTAACAACAACGCCAGAGACGCGAAGGGAGGGTGGTGTTGGAGAGGGTCGAGTCTTACCTGAATCGGGTTGTTCAGTGCATTGATGAAGCTCGCAGTGAGGGCAGACATGATTTGCGCTTATTGACAGGTCAACTTTGTTTTCGTGAGAGAAAAAGAGCGGGATCTATTCGGACGTCGCAAAATGTTCCCCAAATTTGTGCGAAAGAAATTCGAGCGTCATCAACAGCCAGAATCAGCTGCAACGCGCCACGTCGGTCGAGATTGTACTTTTCAGAGCTGACGATTCGAAGTCCTCTCAGCGTTGATGCGAGAGTCCCCTCGCCCAGCGATTCAGACAGTCGCTCATTCCCCAGTTCGAATCCAGCATCCCTGCTTCAGCATTCCCACAATTCATGAACCAATATGCTGAGAAACGTTATTCCGAGTTGTTCTGCGGCGCATTTTCGAGTTTGTAGTTCATGGGATCCGAATATCACAGTGCCCCCCGGAAAAAATCCATCTTTCTCCAACATTGGCCAGGCCGGTGGGAGACAAATAATTACGCATCCCCGCAAGAACTTAGCGGCGTTATTTCGACTGTCACTTGGTGAGCGACTGTTTTGCAAGTTTCATGTTTGATGCATATTGATCCAAGCCTGCAGGCTTCGTCAAGATTCATACGCTCTTAATTCCTCAGTCATAGTTTCGGGTTCATTGGATCTGATTTTGAAGTACGTATGTACTGGGAAGCAGGACGAGGTATTGCGTGGAGAATGGGGTGATGGTTGCGAAGGTATCGAATCAATCAGTGGATCTTCGGTTCAAGCAAGTTTGTTTCACCTGTCTGTCTTCGCGCGTCCGTCCGTCCATCCATCCATCCATCCATACATCCATCCATCCATCCATCCATCCATCCATCCATCTCGATACATCCACCGGTGCAGTGTAGTGTAGTGCAGTGTAGTGTAGTTATCCTCCCACCACGGCATGTGGTGCGAGGATTGCAGCAAGCGACCGACACTTTGTTGTTAATATCAACTTTTAATCAGTCAAAAAACATCGAAATTAGCGCTGTGCAAATGATACGATTGGGCGATGAATAGAATACGTTGACCCACTGCGTGCATTCACGCGACCTGACTTTAGAAAATAAGAAATAAATGAATCGCTGAACATGACCACTTCTGCCGTTTGTACATCATCTCATCCTTGCATCTCTTCAACTTGCCAGTTGCAACTGGCCTTCTATGCCAGAATCAAGAACAACCCGCATGAAATTGGTTGATACACCATGCAGGTATTGAAAAAAGTCATAAATACCATCAATGAAAATCCATCCACACGGTTTTATCCATTGAGTAGATAAATCTATTATTATAGTAATACTGATTTTATTCTGCATATCTGCCCGGTTGGCTCAGATGGTAGTAGCGTGGGGCTGTTAACCTCAAGGTCAGTGGTTCGATCCCACTACCGGGCGCATTTCTTTTTCCTTTTGGGGGAATCTTAGTGAGATGATGCACTTCAATCGCAATCTTCGAGTCCATTGTGCGTCATGATCAATCCTGTGAGCGTTGGAAAAGTCGCCGCCTGGCTGTTATCTTTGGCAACGGCTGGGACATTTCCAACAATGTTGCATCGAGCTTGAGGTCGAATAAGCTGCTAAGTTTGGGGAACTTGGAGAGCTTGGTCAGGTTGAATCTGCAGAGGAAGAAGCTTTCTTGCAAGTTGCCAGATATATCTTCAGGGAGGGACAAGCTGCAAACTTTGGATTTATGCAGCAACCATCTGGAAGGACCGATACCGACATCCATTGGTGAGCGTATGCAACTGACAACTCTTTCCAAGTGCCATCACTTCTGATTGTGAAGCTCGAAGGAGATTTGATTTTCGCAGACAGTTCTCCAAGTTCCTTCCAGCGCGCAATCTATCAGACCTGAACTCGCCACCGATTATGGCAGTGAATCATTTCCATCGATGCCGCAGTGTCCACATTCACCTAATTCAGCGCCGCATCAAATCGAATACTCATACAACCCTCCACACACTGCACAAAACAGCAAGAAACAATGGTTCGCGAAAACAACCGCACCACAGACCATAATGCTGGATCATCGCCGCCGCGCTCACAGCACAGCCGTATGCCACCCCGTGCAAACGTCCTGTCAATAACGCGTTGGTAAAGTAAATAAATATTTTAAGAACAATGACTCCGTGCGAGTCAAACTGCGCGTGCTGTCAAAGGCATAGCGTCCACATCCACTCGATGCTGCAAAGAGCCCTCGGCGAGCTTAATTTCTACCGGAAACTACTCCAAATGGAACCATTGACGAGTGCGGATGCATTCGAATTATCGACAGACGATACCAACAACCTCCAACCGGCTTCATGCCAAGGATCCATCAGTCGCTCTGCTGGTCTCGAAGCAATGCCTGCAGAGATCCTCGATCGGATTGTCCAGTTCGTTGACGGCAAATCAATCCTGTCGCTGTGCCATTCATTCCCGTACTACAAGTACATATCCACTGCCATGTTCAACTTTGCGCATCGATTCCCAGACGAATATTATTCACCTCCAGATCTATGGCCAGATATGTATTTCCCGATGCTCGACGACGCCGACTCGAAACCAATCGATTTTCCAATCCAACACTTGCACGCCGCTGGAGCATATTCGCGCATCATTTCGAAACACAGCGGGAATTTCTATATACATTGTTCCGAGAACGTCTTGAACTATCTTGGTGCACTTCCTGATGTGCTGTCTGTCCGTTATGGGGACGCCTCGTCAACCTCTGGATGGGTCAAGTTCCTGTGCGGGCTTGCTGATGCAAAGAAACGTATCCAATCTTGCACAGTGAACGCAGACTTGGAGTTCAGCTGTTGGCCTGAAATTGCCATTCAACTCACGCGGCTCCGAATACAGTCACTGATCTGGGTTGCTAAAGTCGTTCTCCCAATCCACGTTCAGGAAGCGCTTCCGTTCATTTCTGGACTCAAATACCTTGAAGTGGCTCTTCCAACAGAAATATTTCAATGCAATCTTTCTCGCTGCTTGGAGTTAACAGAGATTTCATTCACGCAACTGTTGCATTTTGACGATTGTGAGGGTCTGGTGCATTGGATTCTCCAACAGATAAAAGGATCGCGTATTCGAAAGGTGTGGTGCAAGAAACTACCATTGCGAGCAGGGCATTCGTGTGAGTTTGAATCCTTGGCAATCACCTCTGACTTTCTCAAGCATGGCTGGCACACGGAAACCCGTGTTGATGATGGCAGAGTGTGTTTTGTTTATCGCGGGAGTTCAAGTGTCCTGAAATAAATGCAGTCATTTCTTGAGAGTTCTTGGGTATGAAAGGCATGAGAGCAGCATCCATTGCGGGCTATTTATAAGTCCAGATGACGACGCTATTGGAATAAATAGTTCTGAAGTTGGGTTCAAACCAACAACCCACGGTGCACTTTCGAATCGCATTCGCGATTTCCCACAACTGGCAGGCATCCTTACGCGGGTGAAATAAACTTCGCCAGCCTCAGTTTTTCGGTACCGTGCCGACAAGTATTTTTTCCCGACACTTGGAAGACTAAATAAAGAGGTTATGAACTTTTGCCAGTGCCCACACTGGGACAGAAACCTGTCGGGAAGTCGAAACGGGGAATATAGAGCGCGCGACACGGTATCACCCGAGTCACAAGGAAAGGGTCGAAGTGCAGTGGTGCTGGTGGTGCTTCTTCACTGTCTGTTTCGAGGCAATGAACGCACAGCGCTGCATCTGGAAAATCATACAAATCAATGGTATTTTGATCGGGCGGTAAAGTCTTCCCACTTGAAACAGTTTCAGTTCTTGAAATAAAAAAAGGAAACAAAAATCCAAGACACACATATGCACCTGCTCGATCTGCCCATCGAAGTTCTGCAGCAAATCTTATGGAAACTAGGCCCATGCAAGACTGCAAAGTACCGGCCAGTCTGCCGCTCCTTCTACAACATTTTGACCAGCCCTCCCTTCTCGAATCTGACTGGCCTTGTTTTTATTGGCTACTCCTCCTGGTCGCTGGTGGAAGTCGTCTGTTCCGTTGAGCCTGGACCTGGCAGGCAGGACTTTATGAATCTCGTGCAGATTTCATTGGAAGCAGGAAATTATGACGAGTTTTCCGTAAACACTGACAGTGCTGTCCCAACCAACCATCTCACCACGGCAACCAACGAGGAGTCCATGTTTGAAAGTTTCGCTGGCCTAACCAATGGTAGATACCGAGTTTTCAATTTGGATGGTCCTTTCCCAAGCACGATCGGCTGGCTGAAGCAATTGACATCCGTGAACTTGGAACTCCATCTACTGTGTGGTCCTATTCCGCATGGTTTGTGCGACTTGATTCAGTTGACATGCATCAATCTGGCTGGCTTGATGGGTCATATCCCGTCAGAGTTGGGCAATCTCTTCAACTTGAAGAAACTGAATCTGAGTGGCCATTTGAGGACCAAGACCCGTGACACCAGACTGACTGGCTCCATTCCTGAGAGTTTTCGCAACTTGGTCAACTTGGTGGAGTTACGTTTAAAAGGGAATAAGCTGTCGGGCACAGTGCCAGACATATTCGGAGGGATGACCAAGCTGCAAACGCTGGATTTAACTGAAAACAGTCTCGAAGGGCCGATACCGGCATCCATTGGTCGATGCATGCAACAAACAGCATTTGCGTGCGATGATAGTGGCTTCTCGGAACCTACCCCCGACTTGACAGTGCGAATGCCACTTGAAGGTTTGATCGTGACGGAAAGTTCGCCGACTTGCAGCGGGCAATTCGTTAGACCGGAACTTGACCTTGATCATGTCAGTGGTACAACCTGCTCATTGCCATCAGTGACGGATCATCTCCAGTCACCGAAATCAGCGCCATACCAATGCTACGACTGGTCCTTTCTGACAAAGCTGAACCTTGCTTGCAATAATCTCTCTGGGAGACTTCCAAACAACATCACATCGCACAAAAACCTGGAATACCTTCTGCTGCAAAAAAACCAGCTGCACGGTCCGTTACCAACTGATATTGGAGCGTTGACAAAACTGAAGAGACTGCTTCTTGGCAACAACCAATTTTCTGGCGAAATACCTCATTCCATATCTGGTCTTGCCGCGTTGGAAAGGCTTGACCTTAGCTATAACTCGTTCGTTGGCATGATTCCAGAGTCAATCGGATCGCTTTTGAACCTGACTCATTTGGAGGCACAGTGCAACGAGCTTAGCGGCCAGTTACCAAAGGAAATTGGGCTTTTAGTTTCTCTCACAGAATTGATCCTCTGTCAGAACCAGTTCCGTGGTGAAATTCCAGAGTCGATTGGAAACCTTCGAGAGTTGCAAATCTTGGATCTGAGTCACAATCAACTCTCCGGCGAGGTTCCGCCGGGCATTTTCATGCTTCCAAATTTGGTCATACTTTGTTTAATGAACAACAACCTTGCTGGTAAATTATGTCTGGATCCTAAACCTCTCTCAAACTATCGAGTTCTTTAAGATTCGTGTCTTTATTTTTGGAGTTTGCTGTGGTAGCAGGAGAGTAATAAAGAGATAATGATCAACAGCCTTGTTGGCAAATTGTGTCTGGATGATGATGAAGATTAGCAGCAAGCTTAGCAGATGGAATGAATTGCATGTTTGGGCTGTGAAAATGACATTCCCGTTTCGTTTCGGATGTTTAAATTGACCGACCCAGTGTATTCGTACAAGGTGCTCGCAAGAAAAACAACCAAAACTGCCTGTTTTCGCAGCACTTGTTTGAACGACAAATGTGGGGAAGTTGCAAGTGTAAATTTTCAACCGAGTCACAAGATTCACAGCGCGTTTTTTTTGTCCAGGCTCACACACAAAACAGGACGAAACAACTGTTCAGGAAATGGGCGAAAACACCCGCACCAACGAAGACAATAATCCTGCGCCCTCGCAACCTCGCTCATGGCACAGCCGTATGCCAATCTCAACGTCTTCTTCTCAGCCGGGTTCCTTTAGAGATGAGCGTGACGCGTTCCCGCATTCGAAACTGCAGCATTTGCACTCGTTTTCATCCGCGTGCGCAGTTGGCATTGAAGCGTTCTCTGGGCCCAGCGCAACTCTAAACATCCAGAAGCGGGGCAGACAAGTGTCAGAGTGCCGTGCTTCTTCAGCAGTATTGTCCCTGTCGCGAAGCCGAAACGCCAGCGACAATTAGCACACACCGCTTCTGCTGCAAAGACAAGTGACTCCCCTTCCGAAGAAAGTAATGACGGTGCTGTGCATTGTTTTATTCTGCGAACCCGTGTCAATGACGATCCTGTGCAACTATTAAGGAATTGTCACTTGAAATTCTGATACTGATCCCTTTATTTTATTCAGTTCCCTTTATTTACTTTATGGTACGCGACTTTGAACTTGCGAGTGACAAGGAAGTCGCGTACTACGTTGGCTTCATTGCGTCGTCCTTCTCCCTGGCACAGTTCCTCACGAGCTTGCTGTGGGGCTGGCTCAGCGACCGCATTGGACGCCGTCCCGTTCTGCTGATTGGTCTCCTCGGAAAATCCATCTCGCTGATCCTGTTTGGCCAATGTCACACACTGCAAATGGCCATCTTCTCTCGAATGCTGTGCGGCATCCTGAACGGCAACGTCAGCATCGCAAAAAGCGTCATTGGCAAAGTAACAGACGAGACGAACCAAAGCCTCGGTTTCTCATTGATTGGAATCATGTGGTCGCTGGGTACGATTTTTGGACCTATAGTGGGCGGATGTTTGTCGGAGCCTGTGAAGCAGTTTCCTGGTTGGTTTGGAGGGTGTCCGTTTTTGAAGGCGAATCCGTAATTTTTGCCTTGCTTTCTGAGTGCGTGTGTGGGTTTGATTGGTTTTGTCGTTGGGTTGTTGTTTTTGGAGGAGACGAATGAAAAAGTGAAGGCAGGGCGGCGATTGGCCGAAACTGAAATAGAGGATGGAGACGTGAGGACCGCGAGCGATGGACGTCAGCCAGTAGTATCTGCATAGTCAGTGGCAGCCTCCTCCAGCGCAATTTAACTTTGACCGCGATCTCTGAGTCTCCAACGGAAGCATCTCAGCAATCCTGCGCACGCTCACTGTCTGCAGACTCTCTCGAAATCGAAGATAACAACACTCGAACATCCAGCCAAGAGACTCTACGAGCTTCCACCGAAATACCTGCTTCACGTTTCGAAACAAAATCCATAATCGCAATCGGAGCGTACGCCATGTTCTCATTTCAAAACATTATCCTTGAAGAAGTCTTCAGCTTATGGGTGGTTTCACCTCCCGAGGACGGCGGTCTAGGATACACGCCATCCGATGTGGGCACTTGCCTGTCGATCCTTGGATTCGTGGCGTTATACTTTCAACTTGTTTTATACCCATCCATGTCCCGATCATCAAACCCCGTGGTACTATTCCAAAATGGCAGGGTCTTGTGCATCGTGCCATACTTGATGTACCCATTCATATCAGGAGTTCTAGCACCATCACTACAAAATTCAACGCTCATTTGGTTCATTGTATTGACAAACCTGGCAATGCGCCAATTCTGCAACGTTCTCTGCTTCACAAGCATTTTCATCATCATCAACAATAGCGCAGCGGATGGAAACTTGGGTCTTGTGAATGGAGTCGCGCAGACGAGCGCCGCGTTTGTTCGAAGCATTGGTCCGGTGCTGGGTGGAATCATGTGGGCGTGGAGTATTACGAATGGACGATCGTTTTCGTTTAATTATTGGTTCGTATTTGTGTTGTTGGTTGTTTGGGCTGTTGGGACTATTTTTCAGGCTCGGTATTTATCGGATGATGGGGATGAGGTAGATCCGGATGAACTGGTGGGATGCACAGCGCATTGATTTTTGCGTGTCGGACTTGCGGGACACTGTGAATAACACGGTCCATCAACAACCAAAACCAAAAAGGACAAATAATGAATTCCTCCTTCAGTCCGGATACACGCGTTGCTGATCAGACTGTAACCAATACAGCAGGCTCAGAAGCAAACGAGAGTCCAATCAGTCGCATAACTGTCACGGATCTGTTTCTTCGAATGAACTCTTTCACTTCAACTTCATCTCTCGGCATCGAAACATTCTCTGGGTCCGCTGTGCTCAGCACGCAGCAGCATCAGAGTGATGCCGATTTGAGGCATCACGACGCGACTGTCGAAGCAGCTGTGCATCCAGTGCAAGCAACGCCGCTTCCGGTCAATGTAATCACCGCTCTCAGCTTTGTTATAATTTGCGAGCCGCTGTCATTGACGGTTCTTTGTAAGTTACTTTTTTGAAACCCACTGCAGTAATCTCATCAACCCACTTCTTCAAAGTCCCGTTCATTAATTTCATGGTCCGCGATTTCGGAATATCCGACGACAAGGAAGTCGGCTTCTATGTCGCATTTATTGCATCATCATTTTCTCTGGCGCAGTTTTGCACGGGTTGGATCAGCGAACGAACAGGCCGCAAACCCGTCCTCCTCATTGGCCTCATCGGAAACGCAATCTCACTGCTCCTCTTTGGCCAAGCACACACTCTTCAAGCCGCCATCGCGTCGCGCATGCTCTGCGGAATGCTCTACGGAAACGTTGGCATCTGCAAATCCATCATTGGCGAAGTCACCGATTCAACAAACCAAAGCGAAGGGTTCTCGCTCATCAACATCATGTGGTCGCTTGGTACAATTTTCGGGCCCATGATTGGAGGTTTACTCGCGAATCCTGTTGAAACGTATCCGGGCGTGTTTGGATCGGCGTGTTTTTGAAGGAGAGTCCGTATTTTTTGCCGTGTTTTGTTTCGGCGCTTTTCAGTTTTACCGGGTTTATTGTGACGGCGTTTTTGTTGGAGGAGACGAACCCAAACATGAAATGCATTGGGCGAGGTGTTGTTGCGGCGGAGGATGAGGAGCAGTTTCGCAGCCTTTGAATCGTGAGCATTGCTTCTCTGTGGGAAAATTGAGGCCAAAGGTGATTTCCGCTGTTTCGACCGATGAAACTGTCTTGGGGGCGCTTCCAGGGGACCACCGTCATCCACACTCGCTATCGAGGAAGCAACAGAATCGACGCCGCTTCTTTCTACTACAGGATCAGTATCTCGGAATAGCGCTCCAAGTATGGGTACGTATCATATCGTTCGCTGACGATTGATGGGTACCGTGGGGCACCAGCCCGGAGGACTGGGTATGCTGCTGGCGCGGGTTCTTTGATTCTGTACTGGATTTTTATGGCACAGGTGTATTCATTCAACGCGGCTGACCAGTGTGCTCCACACTATCAATCCAATGTTCCACTCGTGGGACTTTATTTGTACTGCACTGTTGAGGACGTAGTTGCTGCCGCCATGGTCATGTGGAAACTCCGAAAAATGATCAAAGAGACGCAGATCCTGCAAGCCGTGGAGGAAACAACCATGCACCGAATGCTGTTGCGATTACTTTTGGTGTCGCTTGGAATGTGCATTGTGACGGTCCAGACAACCGTGAGCACGACAAATGTCAATTCGTATCGCACCGGGACGATTGTGTTTGTGTATTGTCAGCTGTTTTTGGTGATTGGGAGTCGTAAAGTTGCTGTGGGATCGGTGTCTGAATCTGACGGCAAAGCTGACTCGAAAGGCGACTCGCGAAATTCCGCAAATGGGATTGGACCTAGAATGACGACGCTGGACAGCGGGCAACAAAAATCCCCAAACACTGTGTACGTACAAGTAAACCCAAGTTTGTTTGTCCATTGCGCAAAGTGTGCATGTGGATTTGATTTGTTTGTATGAAAAACTGACAATTTCAACACAACAGTTTAATCAAAATAAAAGACAATGTGCCAACCAACCAACCAACCAACCAACCAACCAACCAACCAACGCATTTCTCTTCAAGGACATGACAGCTTTGGGAACCTCGCTCGCCAACCTGGAGGTGCTGTAAGTGTCCAGTAACAGTCTGACTGGCTACATTCCTGGGACTTTAAATGCCATAAGATGCTTGAGTCTCGGATCATAAAAATAGGAACATGTGTTTCACTTTGAGAATTTGAACAAGGCAATGGATTTTGTGTTCTGCGATCCCCCTGCCTCCAGCGCCGGTGGGCGAATTGGACAATGTTCAATAAAATCACTGATTGCAGATTCGCGCCAAAGATTATTTCAGTGCTTGCGACAGCAAAATTGAAATTCGAAACCATTACGAGGTCCTATTGACACCTGCTGCATCTCGCAATTTTGCGCAAAGTCACTGATCCATTTTCCAAAGCTATTATCAGTCGATCGGCCAAACCGCGCAATGGTACGAAAAAGACTTGAAAGGAATCGAACGTGTCACCGTCTCCAGCAACTCTACCGCCGCTCTCATGGCATCAAAGGAACCCCTTTCCGCCGCAATTTGAAGCAAACAATGCGCAGATTTATACTCGCTCAACAACATTTGAAGACAAAAAATCCAACATGACATGTTTCTTCATTCTCGGCGATGCTTGCGATCCCTACGAACTGGTAACGACAAGACGCTTCTATACTTTACTGCGCATCACCGGTTACCCGATGCACTTGTGGACGCATTGAGCGTGTTGAAGCAGCATGAGATTAATCTGACAGAGATTGATTCGTGGCCGAGTGGAGCCATGAACTCGTTTGTGGCTGTCTTCACGAGTTTGTCACTTTGGAAATTTGATTAACACCTCTTTCGCGCAGGAAATACAACTTTTTCATTGACTTCACCGGACGAAAACGTCAAGAATGCTCTCAAAGAAATGCAGGCGTTCCGTCTTATGATCAATGTGCTCGGTTCATACCCGAATCAAATGCCGCAATAAGATGTTGTCATGTCAAATAAGAGACTGGTCACAAGTATGGGTAATTGTTACCAGTCTTTGATAAAAATAAACTGGAACCATGGTCGCGACTCAGACCCTTCATCAATGCTCCACACACACAGTGAAGTTTATGGCGGGGGCGGGAGACGCTTGAGTCCCTGATCATTAAAAAAGGAAGATGTGTTTCACTTTGAGAATTTGAACAAGGCAATGGATTTTGTGTTCTGCGATCCCCCTGCCTCCGGCACCCCTGAGGTCATCACCTACGATCGGGCGATTGAAAAGCTAGCAGCCTTCTACGGGATCAACGATGTTGATGGTGCACTGCATGAGGTCCTTTCTGTCAGCGAACCAGAGAGACCCACCTGGTCATATTTCAAGAACAAGAACAAGTTCGGGTTCCTCTACGGCATTCTGACCCATTCACCAGATCAAAACATGAGGGATGATTATGCGTTAAAGCTCTATTGGACTCTCGGGACAGCTAGGCTCCCAGCTCCTGATACACCAGAAGAATGGAGCTGCCTGGAACTCCTGTACAGCCGCTTCATCTATCCCTTCAAGCAAATCGGCACGGGAAGCTCCAATTCGACGCCTCACGAATCCCTCCCCTCGACACCTGGTGGATCGTCGACGGCTTTGGCGTCAAATGCTTTGAACCCAGGACAGGGCAACTTTCGATCTGCGCTTCTCAAAAGAGACAAAGTGTGCCTTTTCTGTTGGGGACATCTGGAGCTTGACGCTGCTCACCTCATTGCTCAAAAGGGAGGAGTTCCAGTTACGCTTGTTGTGCAAGATCTTCTTGATCGGGCTGGCCTGGACAATATCTACCGTATCCAGAACGGTGTCTTACTGTGTAAGGTGTGCCATGGTCAATTTGACAAACTCAGACGCTACATTGATGTCGTGGATGGACGTTTGGTGGCCAGGGTTGTAAATCTGACGCATCCAAATCCGGACGACGAGGATTATATTGATGCCGTAGGAGTCATTCAAGATACTCGATATGGGAAGTTCCGAAGGAATGCTTATTTTGCCAGTAGGACTGTAGTGATCAAAGAAAACGAACTGTCTGCCCACTTCCCTGTCTACTTCGCGGATGATGATGAAAGCAAACATCCCAATCGCACTGCGCTTTCTTTCCATAAAGCTGCGTGCTTGATTTGGAAGATGGCTGGGGCGGGTGACGATGCCGAGGACGACTTTACGGATGGTGGTGGGAGTGTTGATGGTGTTTTAGCGCGTGTGAGCGACAAATTGCGGAGTTTGGAAGCAGACAATGAAGGTTCATATGGAACGCTGCGCGGATTGGACGATGGTGAATAAATGGAATGTCCAGTTGGACATTTGGCTCATGCGTTTCATTTGTTTTATTTATTCATGGTGACCTGCCCTTCGAAGTGCTCACCTTTCGCCAACTCGATCCATTCACGCATCGCAAAGTACCGGCGAGTCTGCCGCTCCTTCAGCAACGTATTGACCGCCCTTCGCTTCTTGGATCTCGTTGCCCTCGTTCACATCGCACGGTCCAATCGAGGAGCTGCAAGGACTCGCACGCAGATCATCTTCACATTCGAGAAGTTTCCCGTGAACACTCTTCGTGCTGTCCCAATCTACCCTCTCATGGCAACCAACGAAACATATTTGTTCGATTTGTTCCCGTCGGTGGTCAATGACCCCGGCAAAGCCTTCCATTTGGCAGGTCCATTGCCTTGCACAATCGGCACCCTCAAGCAACTAACATCGCTGGAATTTGGGGGCCGGTTTCGCATCCTTCCGCGCAGTACGGGCAGTCTGGCAAACCTGACAAAAGTGAATCTGATGGGCAAAAGGCTGCTGGAACTATTCTGGCGGACTTGAAGAAACTGAAGTTCGACCGCATTTCTCTTCACGAAACGATACCGGACAGCTTTGGGAACCTCGTCAACCTGGAGGTGCTCGAAGTTTCCAGCACCAGTCTGACTGGCTCCATTCCTGCGCGTTTTGGGAACTTGATCAACTTGCTGGAACTGCGTTTGCGAAACAATCAGCTTTCAGGCAAACTGCCAGATGTGTTTGGAGGAATGAAAAAGCTACAAACTTTGATAGTAAGCAGTAACCGCTTGGAAGGACAGATCCCGGAATCCATTTGTCGATGTATGCAACTGACGACGCTGGAGTGCGAACGGAACAGATTTTCCGGGATCATCCCTGAATCGATATTCCGACTGCCATTGCTTTCTACATTGAACGTTCAAAGAAACTTGATCCTGTGGGAAAGCCCAACAACTTGCAATGTCAGTGCCAAATCTGTCGAAATGGGAGACGCGCCTGACTCCGATTGTGTCGCTGGAGCAATTTCTCCATTTCCATCGCGTCGCTGGATTTCGCGTCGCTGGATTTCGCATCGCTGGATTTCGAATCGCTGGATTTCACACCAACACTGATCGAAGAAGACAAGCTTTCACGTCCAAAGGATGGCGCTTCGCAGGTTTTGTCATGCCCAAGACTTTCACGCAATCGACCCACTGGGGGGCCAAAAAAGTTGAACCGAAATTGTGCATAAATCCAACGTATGGATGTCTTTCATGTTTTCCAAGGTCAGTTCTCCAGATTTTGGCAGGACCAGAGAGTGGATGGTGATCAAATTCGCAACATCAACAACATATCTCGTTTTGCTACCATATCTTTTTGTGGACTCGTCAATTGGAAGCGAGACGGGAGTTGCCCAATATATTTTATTCTCAATTGTAGTGAGTGTGGGAGGTGTTTTGTGTTGAATAAAAAAAAGGGAAGACGACAACAAGCTGCAATGGTTGAAGCGCCAACAATGCACTCAATTTCCCCCATTCCTCGTCACCAACGAGATAATTTCTCTCACCAAACCTGTCGTGGACACGTCCAACTCTGGATTCTCAATCTTCATTTGCAGCAGTTTGTCAAACGCCGTGCGCGTTGCTTCAATCACTGCGGCTTCCTTTTCTCCCGCTGCGAACTGGATCCAACCTATTTAAATGCACGAAAACATGTTAGATTACAAGCAAGATAATGAAAAGAAAAGCAACCTTCATCCAGTTTCAGGAGGTTACGTTGCCGGTCCCAAATCAACCTTCCCCCAAAAAATGCGAGCGCAAAAGGCGAACGCTTGAACAATCACGGATGTAGACTTTGCTTGTTTTTAATTTTTCGTGATATACGAGAAACTTTGTGGGATACTTTCCACCTTTGTGATTCTAATGATGATGATGTGAGTCAGAATCAGATAATACACATTCAAAACGACAACCCTGAAAATCTCACCACTGAAGTTGGATGAATGAAAACAGCCTCATCATTCTGAACCCACAACTTCAAATCCTGCGCTGATGGACCTTTCCCTTTCATACCCCCACCTTTCGGAGGAGGACTCTCAATCTTGATGACATTCGGATACAACGCCGACACGAGCACTGCATTGATAAGTTCCGAGTGATCCCCACGCATTCCAGACTCGCCAATCGCATCTGCCACACCATCCGAAATCCTACCACCTTTGCGCTCCATATCTTTTGCACGAACATGCGTTTTGATGAATTCAATGTCGCTCAATAGTTCCGCCAGTTGTCGCTTCACTGAGGCAATCATATTGAGTGTTTTGCCTGATAAAAAGTTGTCGTACAGAAATGCGCGTTCGGCTGGGAAACCGTCTCGACGCACGACCAGCCACGTGTTGTAGGCAGTGAGGAGTGTCAAGTAATCAGAAACACCGGTTGCAAATTCCTGTTTCCAGTGTTTGGTTAATCCCTGGAATTACAGCAGCAAACTAACAAACAAACCTGTTTCTTCACATCCGCCATAAACCTCTTTTCAAACGGCGCCACAAACGGCGACTTGACACTCATTGCCGACGCAATCGTCAACACTGAATCCAAACACCCAAAAATACTCCCAAACAAAATCAATTTTCCAATCCGAACATCTACCGGCAACCTCCCCAAATGAAATCCAAGCGGCGTCAACGTTTCATTTTTTGAAAGCGCTCGTAGCGTACATAGCGTGTTGATTGCAGCTTGAACGGCTTCTGGAATCTCAACAACAATCATCTCGACAAGAGGATACTGAATCTTGTCGGTATCCATCATGCTGAGTGCAGATGCGGCAGGTTCTTTGAGTTTTGGGTACCGCTTCATGAGCGCGGTCACGTTCAAATCTTCATCTCGAACGTTTTCTGAATCGAATGTGGGGAAAGTTTCGTCATCGCTGATTTCAGTTTCCACAGTGAAACGATTTTTTTGGAATTTTCTGCCTTTGCTTGGAGACGGGTCAAATTTGGGATCGAACATTTTGCTGTCTTTTCGATTCAATGCGTCGGATTTGAATGCTTTTGGAGATTTCGAGTGGTCATCCATGACCTGCTTTCCTTTCCCGTGACCTCCCTTGCGACAGAATTCGACGCTTGGTTTGTACGCAGTCCTCGCAAGAGCATCTGCCAAATACAACGCCGTCACTGGGAATGTGCGTCCTGGAATGTGAACCAGAGGAGCACCATCAAAGTAACTTGCAAATAATTCAGCGTTCAATGTGGCGCTCATGAGAATAACTTTCAAGTCGACACTGAGATGTGTGAAGGGAGTCAGTGTCGAAATAAAAAGCAACAAGAATCGCTGGCCTGCGTTACCGAACTTTGAGCAAATCCTTCAGCACCATCAACAAAAAGTCCGAATCCAAAGACCGCTCATGCACCTCATCAACAATAATGTGACTCACATCGTCAATCCCACCATCCACAGACTCGCCTTCAGGACCTTCCTCCATCCGCCTTCACAAAATCCCCGTCGCGCAAAACAGAATCCGCGTTTTGGCGCTCATTCGGTTTTCCAGGCGAATATGGCAGCGCATCCGGTTTCTGAAGTTGAAGGTTGGTTGTCTTTTGAGAAATAGAAATGAGAGGGAGTGTCTTAACCTCCTGAGACAATCACGACGCGATTGTTTGCAATCGTTTTGATGATTTCGTCTTGCAATTGAAAGGCGGGCAAGCCGTCACGCCGAGCTTTCATTTTGATGTATTTTTCGCTCTGCTGATGTTTGATGAATGCGCTTTGAATCTCGTAAATCTGTCGATCCAATGTATCTTTTGACATGTTGGGCATGAACGTTTTTGTTTTGACTGATTCGATGGACTTTCTGATACGCACTGGGCTGGGACTCCTGGACCTTTGAGTCGCCTGACCCATTCCAGTGATGAAGGAAGCATTCTTGAACGCTGAAACTTTGGATTTTTGTGGAATGCCTTTTGGAGACGCGGGAGTAGCGGATTTTTCTTTAATGGAAAGATTTTTGAAGCCCGAGGGAAGGCTGCTTGAACTTGATTTGGTTGTCTGAATGCCAGCTTCGAATGACAGTCCTGTCAAGAATTGGACGCGGCCGACTCGGCTATCCCTCAGACGCACTTTGACTCCACGAGGATGATCACCCGCTGTAAGAACTGAAAAAGAATGTTTGAGTGTCGGCGACAAGATGAAATAGTAACCAGCAAGAGACCTTCTTGAATAAAGCCGTTGACTGTTTGACCCGTCCCTTGATCCGCTTTCAACGTAATCGTAACACCAACACAATAATAAAGTTGATTGTACCGCGGCAAGGGTCCACCCGTCAATGCCTTTTTCTGCTGAGTTTTCAAAGGAATGGCGCTTGCCTGCCTTGACACAGAACGCTGCTCTTCTTGCGCCAATTTCAAATACGCTGGCGGCGGGCAACTCAAAAACTCAGTTTTGCTGGGAAGAAGAAAATGGTCAGTGTTGCATCCCACATGAGCCCAAAGTGACGCTCACCATGAAATCGTTTGCAATGTCCGAATCGATTGAACTCGCAGAGTCCGAATCTTGCTCCGACTCATCCGAATCGCCAGAAGAGGAATCGGAATCGGATGAATCTGAATCTGACGAATCAAAGTCACGATCCGTCAAACCAAGAAGTTTCGCAAGTTCGTCCTGGTCCATGTTCTCCACATCAATATTCTCCAGATCCACACTGTCAGCGTCATCATCTTCTCCGTCAAGGTCCACACCCATAATCCGTGTCTTTGCCTGCCTTTAGTTGTCCAGAATGAACTTTAGCCTCGAAACAGTGGCCTTATCCAGCACAAGTCTCGGCAATTCCTTTCGATACAGATTCTTTTTCTTTTCGAGTGCTTCGAACAGTTTGGCTTTGTAGTTTTCCTTGGTTGGTCGTCCCTTTCCCTTTCCTTTCCTCTCGTTGTCCATTGCCTTGGCCTTCTTGTCACGGTCGTCACGCTCTTTCCTGGTCCTGTCGCGCTTCTTCTTGTCGCGCTTGTCCACGGCGCCGCCTTTCCGAGGTTTCAGCCCTTGACGGTTTGGCCCCATTCTTGAGATAATTTTTGTTCCGTGCACTAGAGTGGTAAAGGAACTACTTCAACACAAGAATGCGTTTATTCAAATCTTTCGAATGCGTGCGAGAAATAGTCCACTTGTATTCGACGCAGTTGGAGTGAACCTTAGCATGCACGGCGACTCGCCAGCCAATGCCTTTGCAACTGGGAACTTGTCACTGCCTGGAACAGCTTCCAACACGGCACAACCCGTGTTCGCTGTGAGAAACCAGTTTATAATGTCTTCGTTTTGTCGTTTTAGGAAACTACACGTGCTGTACACCAGGATCCCGCCGGGTTTCAAAAGGCGGAACCAGTTTGATATTAAGCCCCTCTATGAGGAATGCATCAGTTCTTATCCGATTCAATTCACACAAATTTAGACAAACCTGTAATGTCTCCAGATTGTCCATCTTTGCTGGGTCAAAAAACGTTGCTTTAAACTTTTCCCACCCCATTTCATTACACTTTTTCAAATGCGCAATGGATCCATCGTGCGTGCATTCCGCATCCACAAGCACTTTATCGTACAAAAGAGCGGCAGATTTGATTTGTAGATCGCCAATGACGAGTTTCGTTGCGTGGAATGGTTTCACTTTTGTTTGAATGGGTTTCCTTGCGAGGTTTTCGTCGCCGTTCACGGCTTTTCTTTTCGATGGGATTGCGGGTGTATCGGAATCGGATTTCGAGGTATTCGCATGTGAGTCGGCCGGTTCATCGGAAATTGAAGCAGGCCTCGTCCACTTGCCCACGCGCAACGGCGCATGGACATCGAAACTAGTTCCATCTACGCACACATGCAAAAACAACATGGATCAAGAGTCAGAAAACAAACCGCAACAAATCGCGATTAAACTTGCCAATCACCTGCCTCAAACAGCCGAAACCGCCGCATTTTATACTTCCTCAACACGCTTTGCAGGTCGAAATTCGCGCCCGTGAGATGTCAACTCCAGTCACTGTACCCACAACATCGTCCGAGTTTCCTTGAATGTCCGCAATCAAACACATTTTCCCCCCTGGCGCGCAACACAAGTCCAGTACGTGATCTAAGAGCAGAATGAGGCGTGAGACATTATAGGAACCACGACATTGATCGAAAGCAAATACATACCGTTGGACTCAACGCCCAAAGCAATCACAGCGACAGCACTTGCAACGTCAATACCATACACATCACCGCACTCATACGCAGGACATCCAGAAATCCGTGCAGATGAATCGAGAGAGTAAAAGCGCATTTCACGTGGCATCCAATCGACGCTTGTGCATGTGCTGCCAGTTTCCTTTGCCAGAGCTTCGATGACAGGATTGGGGTCGGCGCGGGATGGGTTTATCCGGATGAAGCGAGGTACTTTTTGTGTGCTTCAACGTCCGAGAGTTGGATGCCGTTTGATACGAGGAATTGTGTGAATTTGGGTGGGTATGGAGATTCTGACATGTTTTTTTTTTTTTTTTTCAACGCCTTTTCTTCAAACGACACAACTGTGAACTCCGATGCTCCGCCCATCGGTGGCGACGATACTCCTCCCACTTCTACTGCCAACTTCCGCCTGCTTTACTGCAGACTTGAATTGGTTGCCGTTAGTGACTTGGTTGTGTCCGCGCTGCCGTTCCTCCATCCTGGTGACGACACAAGAAGGCGCGCATTAGAATGCGTGAAGAAAACAGCGAC
The DNA here is from genome assembly GCA_025435555.1 of Chytriomyces cf. hyalinus JEL632. Classification (NCBI taxonomy): domain Eukaryota; kingdom Fungi; phylum Chytridiomycota; class Chytridiomycetes; order Chytridiales; family Chytriomycetaceae; genus Chytriomyces; species Chytriomyces cf. hyalinus JEL632. Next base: position 49,863 of record JAIWWG010000095.1, on the reverse strand, counting down.
AGAAATAGCGCGCGTATCCACCAAAAATACTCTGCATTCACACAGCGCGTGTAGACATAGTTTTGCACGCAGAAACTGATCAAAATCGTGTACAAGTCCGTCGACGTTGCGCTAACATAAATGCCGTAAGACGTAATGCTCAGAACCACGACTGAGCGAAGGACTTTGAAAACAGAGTAAGAAGCAGTCATCACACAAACCACAAAAAACTCAACTGTTGTCATACGCAATCACTTCAACTATTTTCCCGTACGATGTGCCCACCAGGTTCCAGTTACTTCCGATTGAAACGACGGTTGAAAACAAGTCAATGGCAATATCGGCCGCATTGTATCCTATGCCTGTTCATCCACAGTCAGTGTCAATGATCGATGGAGTCAGCGCAAGCACAACCGCTCACCTGTCACTCCGTTAGTCACAGACTGACAAGTCCTGTTGTCCGCATCCCAGCTGGCCACCACATGAAATAAGTCAGCGCCGCTCCACGCAATTCGATGCGCAATAAGAAGCACACACGCGTAAAAGACGGTCTCGTTCCCGCCACTCGTTGCATACGCCTTGTACAGCAAGAACGCGTCACTGAACATTAGTAATGTTAAAAGGGTTCGAATCCATAGAATATTCTCACAATGCGTTGTAAAAGAAATGCGACGCCAGATTCGTTGCAAACGTGCCAGAACCACACGTCTCTTTAACCAAGAAAGAGTTTGCAAAGAAGCAGCACATGTACGCTATGCACCACATGTTAAAGAAAGTAATCAGAGTAGCAAATCTCCAGGATTGGTTGATGCCCTTTTTGAGAATGAAGCAGACTGTTGAAATTATCCCGCTGAGTGCGACTTCGGCTGTTAGGCCGAGGATGAGCGTGAGGATGCTGAGTTGGAAGACTGTCAGGCTTGTTTGGACGTAATTGTCGCTGGATGGGCAGTCGTCGCGTTTTGCGAGGGGCGATATGGACATGTAATGGTTGGATTGGCGGTTGAGGAACTTTGCAAAAGATTTACAGATCCGCAATTGATTTACTCTCAAACGTCAATAATACTCAGAGAGCTGTCAAATTAACCGCGATCCCCATGTTTTTTCACCCACTTTATGTATTACCCCTCAACAATGGTGTCCGTACAGTTTTTGCACACGTGTTTGGTGCAGAGCGAGACTGAAAAGGTGGGAAAAATAAATGTTGACAACCCGTTTGGTACTGTTTGTCGAATCTGTTCCTTTATTTCACCCGTCCTGAGGCCTTCCCAATACATACGAGAACTCAAGCACTTCTTGCTACTGTCTGTTTTACTTTCTGGGGCTCGACCTTGCTTAAAACCCTTTTCTTCACTTGTTTCACGGAAAGACCGAAACGAAATCGCCGGCCTTGTCAATTTCTCGGGCTGTTTCACTCTCAGTCCTCCAACCAATACTCACACTATTTATTTAGTTTTGACAGAGCCAAATCCGCGACTCAACTGCACCAGAACCCAGTTTCCGACATCGTTTCTGCGCGCTGTCTCGCTGCCAATACTAAAAAACTGTCAGGAGTCGCTTTCCTTCTCCCAACGAAGTGGTATAGCCCGCTTGTCTGCCGACTGCATTCGAAAACGCCCCGGAAAGTCCCCTTCAAAACTGTTTCCGCTCAAATCCAATATCTCCAATCTGCTACAATCAGCAAGACTCTCGGGAATCAACCCACAAAATTGGTTATTGCTTGAATTGAGAGTCTTGATTCCTTCCTTTTCCAAATAAAACTCGTGAGGTAAAGCACCGTTGAAACGGTTGTAGCTCAGGTTCAAGCTTTTACTGAATCCGTGAGATGATATGAATGCGTCAATAGGGCCGCACAACTGATTGTGGCTGAGGTTCAAACTGCATATATAACTCAAGTCTCGCGCGTTTGCGTGCAGGTGACCAGAGAGTTGATTGTGATCCAGGTTTAGAGTGACTAAATAGGGCCGCTGAAATATGCTTTCTGGCACGGAACGAGTCAATTGATTGCGGCTGAGGTCGAAATTGCTCAGTCTGTCCATATTGCCAAGATCTGGATGCAATGGACCCACAAGGCTGTTGTTGTTCAAGAAAAATATCGGTGACTGCTGAAAGCATAGCAACGCTGACTGGAATCTCGCCGGTGAGCTGGGTGTGACTGAGATCCAACACCTGCAAAACACGGAGGCTTCCAATTGACTCTGGAATTTCGTCGCACAAGAGGTTGTGACTAAGGTCCAGGATCTCGAGAGAAGTCAGGACTCCAATTTACACTGGTAACTGACCGCTAAGCTTGTTCTGTTGCAACTTTAGAGAAGTCAGATTCACAAGCATGGTGATTGAATCTGGAATGCTGCCAGCGAATAGATTCCGGCTGAGATCCAATTCATTCAACGCAACAAGGCTGGATATGGAGTTGGGGATCACGCCAGAGAATTTGTTTCTGCGCAGGGACAGAGTCCACAAATTTTTCAACTCCCCAATTTCAGTTGGTAACGGACCTTCGAGATTATTGTCATCCATTCCAAGGGTTTGAAGGTTTGTTAACATTGTGACAGAGGCAGGAAGTCTTCCAGAGAATCGATTGCGTGAAAGTCTCAGGCATGACAAAACCTGCGAAACACCATCCTTTGGACATGAAAGCCTTTCTTGTTTGATTTGTTTTGATGTGAGATTCAGCGATGCGAAATCAAGCGACGCCGATGGAAATGGAGAAATTGCTCCAGCGACACAATCGGAGTCAGGCACGTCTCCCATTTCGACAGATTTGGCACTGCCATTGCAAGTTGTTGGGCTTTCCCATAGGATCAAGTTTCTTTGAACGTTCAATGTAGAAAGCAATGGCAGTCGGAATATCGATTCAGGGATGATCCCGGAAAATCTGTTCCGTTCGCACTCCAGCGTCGTCAGTTGCATGCATCGACAAATGGATTCCAGGATCTGTCCTTCCAAGCGGTTACTGCTTAATATCAAAGTTTGTAGCTTGGCCATGCCTCCAAACACATCTGGCAGTTTGCCTGAAAGCTGATTGTTTCGCAAACTCAGTTCCACCAAGTTGACCAAGTTCCCAAAACTCGGAGGAATGGAGCCAGTCAGACTGGTGCTGGAAACTTCGAGCACCTCCAGGTTGACGAGGTTCCCAAAGCTGTCCGGTATCGTTTCGTGCAGAGAAATGCGGTCGAAATTCAGTTTCTTCAAGTTAACAAGATAGCACAAGTCCGTCAGAATACTTCCAGCAGCCTTTTGCCCATCAGATTCACTTTCGTCAGGTTTGCCAGACTGCCCGTACTGCGCGGAAGGATGCGAAACCGTCCCCCAAATTCCAGCGATGTTAGTTGCTTGAGGGTGCCGATTGTGCAAGGCAATGGACCTGCCAAATGGAAGGCTTTGCCGGGGTCATTGACCTCCGACGGGAACGAATCGAACAATGATGTTTCGTTGGTTGCCATGAGAGGGTTGATTGGGACAGCACGAAGAGTGTTCACGGGAAACTTCTCGAATGTGAAGATGATCTGCGTGCGACCATTTCCAAGAATATCTCCCCAAAGGATGCAGGCCCAGATTGGAGCGTGCGATGTGAACGAGGGCAACGAGATCCGAGAAGCGAGGGGCGGTCAATACGTTGCTGAAGGAGCTCCTTGTTGAACTCAAGAGCGCTTGTGATTATTTTTTCCGCGACCCACTCCTGTTCGACATGATGAAGCAGCATGCTGTCCAGTGTGACTCCTTATGCGTTCCGGCCAGCAGTGGATCCGTGATTTTCGACCTCAGCAAGCTGTCCACTCCGCAACTTCAACAAATTCTGCATGGATTTCAGACCCAATCAACCAAATATCGAGCAGTGCTATCACTATCAAAACTTCGACGAAGGAAACCGCCTCACTCAGATATTCAAACTCCCACTAGACCGATTTTCTCCAACGCGGTTGAACTGGACGACGACTGTCTGAAGAAATCAAGCTTTACATTCACTTCCCATCAACAACTTGTACGCAAACGACTGAAGGAGTGTGGAAAGCGCCTCAACAGCCATAAACGAGTACCTCCAGTAGAATACTACCAGGCAACAGTGGATGAGGAAGACGGCGGTGTGGGAGGTGATGGTGTCGGCGGGGAAAATGGCGAGACCGTAGCGGCACATGACTTTGAAGAAGTTGAAGATGTGCACGACATGGAAGAGTTTGACGAGGGTGATGAAGAAGACGGTGATGATGATATCGATGATCCCGAAGAGGATGAAGAAGAACCTGTGGCAATGGATTCCGATTCGGACGATGAGCCTGTCGTTACGCGGGGTCGAAACGCGGGAGAATGTCTTGCAAGCTTCCAGTTTCAAACCGCTTCAGTGAGTGAGCGGTTCGAGCAGTTCCGCGCCATCCTTGAGTCAGACGGCATAGACTTTGGTTCTTTGAGTGGAAACATGTTTGCATAAAAAACTACCCCGAGTCATATATATGATCAATCGATTGGGGTAAAACATCCAGTTGATGAGAAAATCTGGCATGTCAACTGGAAATCGATCGGGTACTTTCTCAGTTGATGAGGAAAACTGTCTTATCAACTGGAAATCGCACGGGGGGGTTCTCAGTTGATGAGTTGATGGGATTTCAACAAATATAACCTCATATCACAAAGACAAATATATTTTATTTTTTTGGGTTTCCAAATCCTGGCAAAACTTTGTCAAAATCCCATCAACTCATCGACTGGAAGAGAAAAAACAGAGCAAAGTTACTCCGGCACACGATATCAGACAAAAAACCCAGATGATGAGTGTTTTTTGCTCATCAACTGGGAAGATACCCAAACGATTTCCAGTTGACATGTCAGATTTCCTCAGGCAGGTTTGATTGACACCATTGCGCTTTCATGTAAATTTCTCACTTCCATTGAGTCCTGACCAGTCAAAGCCTTCATGAAACCAGACTTGATCTTGCTCTCACCAGGTTCACTCACGATGACTGCCCGCGCGTACCTCAAGGAAATCAAATCTGGACATGGTTTGTCACTCCCTGGACGCTCATTCATGAGAAATGTCGGTGGTGGAGATTTGAAAAAGTCCAACTCGAGAGTCACTTTTAAGATTTCTGAAAGGACCGATTTTCCATTGCGACCCTGTCCCGTGAAGATGTGGAAATGTTGCTTGCCGCCACCACCCATCAGCATGGATCCCAAAAAGCAGAGAAGATACTTGCGCTGGGCTGGGTCCGGTTGAATTTCTTCAAAAAAGTTGAGGATTTCAGCGCGAATAACGAGATCGACTGCGTCGGGATAGTTGTATGACAGTCCTACTGTCAACATATCGGAGGGTTCTCCATCACGAAATGAACCAGTGAGGAGGTCAAAAACACCATTCTGGAAGGAAATGAGATGTTGTTTTTGGTTGAATCGGGATACGAAATTGGGATCGTGAACTTTGAACTGGATTGCAGCCTCAGCCATGAAATTCAAATGTTGCACATCTTCCAAACTTTTGATGATGAAGTCCACCCGTTGGGTCAGCCTTTTTGAAAGAGTTGAATCCACAATTTGTCGTGACACTGCGATGTGTCCCTCAGCAATTTTTCGTGGAACATCGTCCTGAAAGAATGCTTGAACATTTTGCTTTCGTTCCACCCAACGACCAGAGCGTCCCATGAACGCCCACCACTCATCAAAGGATTTCGGTGAGGAATTCACGCCAAACAGGTCCTTTCCCATCTCGTACGCAAACTTGCCAACATGAGTGGCTGTTCCACGATGCAGCGCGTTGACGAAAAGGGTTCCGAGAAGAGGGTTCCCAGGGAAAATCAGATCCGCGTTGACAGGTAAATCAATTCGCATGTTCGATTCATTTGCGGGGGCTCCGTTCACATTGATTATGGCGCCTTGGAAGTTGAATTGATTGAGTTGTGTAAGGTATTGTTTCGTGACTGGTTGGGAGCGTTCAATGTAAGAATTTGGAATTTCGGGAATTCGGAACGGGCACACGGCAGATAAACAATCGATGGAAATGTAATTTCCATTTCGACTGTGAAGACATAGTTCTGATGCTTCCCCACAAGACTTCACATGACGTAACCAATTGACATGGGCCGCGTCCGAATCCATAAATAAGGCGTTGGGTGACAATTTTCCAGGCTGGATTGTAACAGCCAGATGACCATCGACAGATTCAATCGATTGCACAACGGGTTTTTTGAGTCGCGTCAACACAGAAAAGTCCTGCTTGACTTCAGTCGCCAGTTTGTGAAACATGGGATTTTCCGAGGTGATGCAAGTGACAGTTGTTGTTACATTCAACAATGCTTGAACCAAGTTGCGAAATTCAACTGGAAATTTCTCAATTGGGGTTCTGATCATTGCGTCCACATTGTCTTTGCAAAGAGGGGCATGGCATTTTTGCGTGACCATTGAACTTGACACAACCAAATACGCGCGATTGCTTGAGTGTTCGCGTTTCAATCCATGGCAGTAAGTTGAGTTTACTTCAACAACCATGCTTGTGGAATACTTCTTGATTGACTGAATTTCCTCAGGACGAAAACAAAGAACCAGTTGAATTCCAGCCTTCAGCGTGTCAACCTGCGAGGGGTCAATAACATGTGTCCCCGAAGGTGGTGCGTCCGATGCAACTGGGGCTTGATTCTTCACAAAAGTGTCCAAATCACGGGCGAAGTTTGTGACTGGTAGATTCTGCAAATTGAAAATGCAGGCATCTTCCAATACGTCCAGCAAGACGTCCGGTTCGTCATCCAAGGTGAGGTCAATCAACTCGCAGTCTTCGTCAATCATTTGGTAAAACTTTTGATGAACCCAATCGGGGTCCTTGTCCTTGCCCTTGTGGCTGCCCAACATTCGAAGGCCAGAGGAGTAGACGGAGGCATCAAAGACAGTGTCAAAATTGACAGTTCCAAGTATAGCGAGCAACTCCGACTTCACAGGATCCGCCTCGATGAAAGTCCGAACCACCTTCAAAAAGGCGCGAGCACATTCTGCGTGAACAACCAGTCCCGGGACGTGAAGATGAATTTTAGACGCTCGCACGGACAATCTGACCCGCTGTGACAAGTGAGACAACTCCAAAGAGTCTAACGCAGCAAGCACGGCCTGGTGGTTGATCTTGTAAAACTGCCTGAATTGCTGTGGAGACCACCCCCGGACCACATCACTGAATGGGTAATCAAGGTCCGCGAACCAGCGAAAAGGAGCACCTTTCGGTACTCGTTCCGTCAAGAACAGTTTCCCACCGGCGCGAAACGCATTCAAGTACTTTGAGAGAAAGTTGTCGCGATAGCCCTCGCTCGGAACGTGATAACACCCGCCAGCGAGAGACGTGTGTGTGCTAGGAGTGACAGTCTTGTGGGTGTTGACAAAGGACTGCAGGAAAGACATTTTGCATCAAGGCTGAGGCTCCGACAGCCGTGTTTGTCTTTGCGTGCATGATTTTTACGAAGAAAAAAGAAACATCTATAAAATCAAATATAAGTTATGCCCTCAAACTTTTTGATGAAACGAACGGGGCCGACCATAACTTCTGTCTCCTTACCTTCTTCCAACCCTCTGAAAATTTCAGTCATCTCTGCTTGTCCAACTGTGACACCTGAATCCCGAAGTGTCTGCACAACTGCCTTGAACTCATGCTCAGTTTCAGCGCAAAGAAAATGCACAGACTCTTGCGGCAAAAGACCCTTATACCATTCTACGGCTTCGTCTAAAAGAAGTTCCAATAACAGCTTTGGCGCCTCAAGTGCTGGCAGGTTGCGTCCATGAATCAATGTGGTGAGATAACGATCGCGATCATTGAACATCGGGAATCGAAACGGCAAAACCCAGTCCAGAATTCGCTTTCCCACCGCGTCCACGGACGGACGACAATACAAAAACAAAATGTGGGGAAATGGCCGATTTTGAGGCGAAGGTTATTTAGCCTACTTCCGAGCCTGTGAATGACCGAGAAGGAGTCTATGCCAACTCACAACATGCTGAGCGAAGACATGGATAAATTCATTGTTAGGCATTATTGCCTCAAAGCAATCCTCTTGTCCGATATACTTTGGTCAAAGGGACTGTGCTTTATGCTGGTTCTGGTGAAAACCCTGATTGCGTTCTTTGAGCGACTTCCCAATCTCAAAGCATCTGAATTTGCTCTTTTCAAATGACTGCTGCAAACCTATCAGCGGACTGTGCGATCCTCGCGGCATGGCAGCCCACCAAATACGCCAATGGCTGCTGCACTCCGAGCGACTACTGCAACAGCGCTGGCAACGTTGTGAGAGTGTACGCATCTCATTCCTGATATGGTCAAGTATTGAACAAATCATCCAGGCGGCTCTTCGGATACAATTTTACAGGTTCCATTCCAACTGAACTCGGTCTTCTTACCAGTCTGACTGCTCTGTAGGTGTCTTGCATGTGATTCATTCGCCAAGTACTGAAGAAACCATACAGGGATCTCCAATCCACCCAGTTGACTGGAACCATTCCAACTGAACTCGGTCTTCTTACTAGTCTAACTGCTCTGTAGGTGTCTTGCATGTGATTCATTCGCCAAGTGCTGAACAAACCATACAGGGGTCTCCAATTCACCCATTTGACTGGAACCATTCCAACTGAACTTGGCCAGCTGACCAGTCTGGATTCTCTGTTGGTGTCTTGCATCTCATCCATTCATCAAGTATTGAACAAATCATACAGGGGTCTCGATGGCAACCTGTTGACTGGAACCATTCCAACTGAACTTGGCCAGCTGACCAGTCTGGATTCTCTGTTGGTGTCTTGCATCTCATCCATTCATCAAGTATTGAACAAATCATACAGGGGTCTCTCTAAGAACCAGTTGACAGGAACCATTCCAACTGAACTCGGCCAGCTCACCAGTCTGGGTCGGCTGTGGGTGTCTTGCATCTGATTGATTCATCAAGTATTGAGCAAATCATCCAGGTTTCTCAATTCCAACCACCAGTTGACTGGAACCATTCCAACTGAACTCGGTCTTCTTACTAGTCTGACTGCTCTGTAGGTGTCTTGCATGTGATTCATTCGCCAAGTGCTGAACAAACCATACAGGGGTCTCCAATTCACCCATTTGACTGGAACCATTCCAACTGAACTTGGCCAGCTGACCAGTCTGGATTCTCTGTTGGTGTCTTGCATCTCATCCATTCATCAAGTATTGAACAAATCATACAGGGGTCTCGATGGCAACCTGTTGACTGGAACCATTCCAACTGAACTTGGCCAGCTGACCAGTCTGGATTCTCTGTTGGTGTCTTGCATCTGATTGATTCATCAAGTATTGAACAAATCATCCAGGGGTCTCGATTCCAACAAGTTGGCTGGAACCATTCCAACTGAACTCGGCCGGCTGACCAGTCTGGCTACTCTGTTGGTGTCTTGCATGTGATTCATTCATCTAGTACTGAACAAACCATACAGGCGGCTCTCTTCCAACAATTTGACAGGAACCATTCCGACTGAACTCGGCCGGCTGACCAGTCTGGGTGTTCTGTTGGTGTCTTGCATGTGATTCTTTCATAAGTATTGAACAAATCATACAGGGGTCTCGATGGCAACCAGTTGACAGGAACCATTCCAACTGAACTCGGCCGGCTGACCAGTCTGACTGACCTGTTGGTGTCTTGCATCTGATCAATTCATCAAGTGTTAAACAAATCATCCAGGAATCTCGAGTCCAACCAGTTGACTGGAGCCATTCCAACTGAACTCGGTCTTCTTACTAGTCTGGGTGTTCTGTTGGTGTCTTGCATGTGATTCTTTCATAAGTATTGAACAAATCATCCAGGTTTCTCAATTCCAACAAGTTGGCTGGAACCATTCCAACTGAACTCGGCCGGCTGACCAGTCTGACTGACCTGTTGGTGTCTTGCATCTGATCAATTCATCAAGTGTTAAACAAATCATCCAGGGGTCTCGATTCCAACCAGTTGACTGGAGCCATTCCGACTGAACTTGGCCAGCTGACCAGTCTGATTGTTCTGTTGGTGTCTTGCATCTGATCAATTCATCAAGTATTGAACAAATCATCCAGGGTTCTCTCTCACAACAAGTTGGCTGGAACCATTCCAACTGAACTTGGCCAGCTGACCAGTCTGGATTCTCTGTTGGTGTCTTGCATCTGATTGATTCATCAAGTATTGAACAAATCATCCAGGGGTCTCGATTCCAACAAGTTGGCTGGAACCACTCCGACTGAACTCGGCCAGCTCACCAGTCTGACTTGGCTGTTGGTGTCTTGCTTCTGTTCCATTCATCAAATATTGAACAAATCATCCAGGAATCTCGAGTCCAACCAGTTGACTGGAACCATTCCAACTGAACTCGGCCGGCTGACCAGTCTGGGTGTTCTGTTGGTGTCTTGCATGTGATCAATTCATAAGTATTGAACAAATCATCCAGGTTTCTCAATTCCAACCACCAGTTGACTGGAACCATTCCAACTGAACTCGGCCAGCTGACCAGTCTGACTGTTCTGTTGGTGTCTTGCATCTGATCAATTCATCAAGTGTTAAACAAATCATCCAGGGGTCTCGATTCCAACAAGTTGACTGGAACCATTCCGACTGAACTCGGCCAGCTGACCAGTCTGGATTCTCTGTTGGTGTCTTGCATCTGATCAATTCATCAAGTATTGAACAAATCATCCAGGTTTCTCAATTCCAACAAGTTGGCTGGAACCATTCCAACTGAACTCGGCCGGCTGACCAGTCTGCTTGACCTGTTTGTGTCTTGCATCTGATCAATTCATCAAGGGTTAAACAAATCATCCAGGGATCTCTCTGGCAACCAGTTTACAGGATCCATTCCGACTGAACTCGGCCGGCTGACCAGTCTGACTGAACTGTTGGTGTCTTGTGACTGATGAATTCATGAAGTATTTAACAGATCACACAGCACAAATCCCATTAATCAGCAACAAGCTATCACCCCGATCATAGGTGGAGTTGCAGGTGCTGCTGTCTTGTTATGTCTCGCTACAGTGCTAGGAAATTGCTTCCGTCGTAAAAGTGTCATGACACTTAAAACAGATGATGGAGAGGCTACGTACGAAATTCTCTCTTTTGTGTGTGTTTTGGCATGTGTATTGATTTGGTACAGTAGATTCGGGAGCTATGTAGACAACGTCAAGGAGGAGAAAGCTGGCCTCTTGGACAATCTTGAGAAACTGCCATGATTGATATCTTAGTCCCACTGTTGAGGCGGGCTGAATGGCCTTCCCTTTCCTTTTCCTTTCAGTTACCTGCTGTTCACCCCAATCATATACAACATGACAAATCCGACTGGAAAATATTGCTACGACTGAACCCCTCTCAGCACTTGTGGAATTTAGTCGTCGTTACGCTTAATTCTTTACTTACACATTGCCAATCTTAATTATCTATTTACAATCACTCATATTTCTTCTGGGATGTTTTTTGGACTTCTGTCTTTTCATCCTATCATTTTATTTGATGGTTATTTTACAAGCTACTCCTTTGTTCTTATTCCACTTTACACAATGGGTCGTTTGACCATTGTTCTTAGTGTTTCTTACTTATATCTGTCTCTCCCTTGAGAGCAGAATCTTATTGTCTACTATTTTGTGCTCTGTTGCAGTATTGTTCTTACCGACTGCGTATATCTTTAGGTTTGCATGCTACGACATTCTTTCTTAGTTTATTGTGCTAATAGTGGAATCTTTAGTTGATCTATTAAAAGAGTAGTTACTATCAATATGAGCTTAAAGAACTTCTAAGACGATTGCTATATAGTCGTGTACCAGCGTCTATATTTCTACACGTTATCAGCACCAAAAATCTTGGACGATTTAAAATTCCAAGTTATACACGTAATATTCAATAATCACTATGTCGGACGATTCATACAAAGGACTTCCTGTCTTTGATGCAACGACCGAAAATTGGCCTCTCTTCTATCTCAAAATTCGTCTCTACCTTGAGTCAAAAGATCTTCTTTACATTATAACTCTTGACAATGACAAGCCTGTTCCTGACGAACCGAAAGAACAAGCAGCCCAACGTGCCAAGGAGGCCGGCACTAGAGCTAAAGACGATGTCAGAGTCCGAAGCCGGTTGTTAAACAAATTCTCGTCTGAGGCAGCGAACATGGTCGGTCGTGAGCCCTCAGCATTCATCATGTTGAAAATTCTGGGTGAGAATTTTCAAAGTCAGTCAGCAAACTCAGTTCTTATACGACTGGACAAATTATTCGAGATCAAGTACGATTCTTCGAAGAGCATGTCTTCACATATATCCACGATTAACGCGTCGATTCAATCATTGAAGGAGTCTGGCGAACTGGATTGGGACAAGCTACATCAAGTGGTTCTTCTACAGTCGATTCCTCGTACCAGTGATTGGAACCCAATTACCAGCTCTCTTAAAACGATGGAGAGTGGTTTAACCAAGGAGAAAATTATTCGAACGTTACTGGAGGCAGAAATTGATTCGAAATCCCAAGTAACGGTTACGCGAGATAAATCTCAGAAAAATTCTACAGCATTCAATGCTGGTAGTAACAAGTCAAACAAATCCAATACTAATTCGGGTAATGGTAACGGTTCGGTCATCAAATGCCACCGTTGTGGTAAGAATGGGCACATGCAGAAGGACTGTCACGTGAATCCCAAGAACTTCAACAAGTCGGTCTTGTCAAGTAATTCTAGTACTACGGGTAATGCTAATAATGCATCCAAGAAGTCTGGTAAGAATCAGGAAGGTGACAAAGTCAAGTTCTCATTCTGTGCTGCCAGCAAGCATCAATATCAATCCTCAGAGAGACGATCAAAAAGTCAGATTGGATTAAAGACAGTGGCGCATCAGACATTTATTGTAACAATCGTCACGCTTTCAAAAATTTTGTTGCAAGAAAATCTCAAGTCGAGATTGCAAATGGAAAACTGGACACTACACTCGGTCATGGTTCAGTTGAAGTCGAAGCTACATTATCGAATGGTACAACTCACCGGATCGAATTCAAAGATGTAATCTACGCACCCAACTTCAAATTCAATTTGTTGTCTACTATCTCGTTGGACAAACACGGTTTGAAGGAAGTCACTGTAAATGGGACCAGTACCTTTTATAAGGATACCACGGAGGTAATGACTGCAACCAAAGTTGACAATCGGTGGATTATGAATTTTGAGGTCATAATCAACGGTACAGCTCTATCAGCTATTCAAAACGATTACTGTAGAAATATAGACGCTGGTAAACGACTATATAGCGATCGTCTTAGAAGTTCTTAAAGCTCGTATCGATAGTAACTACTCTTTTAATAGATCAACTAAAAACTTAAGATTAAGGGTAAGGTTAGAGTTAGGAGGAAAAAGTCTGTTTGAAATGTCCACGGTCATCAAAAGCAGCAGCACCAACACCAAGCACCCGTTCGTGATGCTGGAGCTCAACATCGCAAAGCGCCTCAAGGGGACGGCTCGCTGTCCCGTGGCGGGATGCGGGTCGGCCTCTCTGAAGAGCCTTGGGGTGGGAGGGAATCCGAACCAGTTTGGGTTCTCCACCATCCAAATGCAGTGCACCACGTGCACCAAACGTTGCAGACTCAACGCAGCGCTGAAGGCAGGAGGGTCGGCCTCTGCGGACCTGTACGCAGAGTGGGAGAAGGCTTTCGGTAAGCTGGTCCCAGTCACTTCCACCACAGGCACAGCAGCAAAGCGCCGCCGCCAGAACTCCGAAGCAGACACTGCCACTGCAGTCTCTACTTCCACACCCAGTGCTTCCCAGAGTCGTCTGATCCAACAGACCCTCTCATTTGCTGCAGCCACCGCTGGCCGCTCTGTGGATCAGCCACCAGCAGGCTCAGCAGGCTCAGCAAGCACAGCAACAACCTCAACAACCAATCTCACCACCCCAGCTGGTTCCGCAGGCCTTCCACAGAGCGAATTCAGCTTCATGGCACCCGCGCCAGCCATGCAGACCACCGCTGCAGCCTCCGAAATGTCGCCATCAGTGATTTCGAATGCATTTCCACCCCCTGCTGTGCCTGCCACAGCTGTCAACTGGCAGCAGCGTGCAGAGGCAGCAGAGGCCGCTACAGCTTCCCTTCAGACGCAGCTGCAGTCCCTGATTGCGCTGCTGGCCCAGCTGGTCACCCAGATGCAGCAGGGCTCAGTTGGTGTGGGTAAGTCATCAGGCACAGCAAATGAGTGTCAGCCAACTGTGGCGCAGCCATTGAGCACAGCAACAGCCCTCTTGGCTTCCATCAGTGCTTCAACTGCTCCCACGCTCGCAGCACCAACTCCCAATGGAGCCCAGTCCACCCACGTGCAGCCCCATGTGCGTACCTCTCGAAAAAGCGGTCGTGGAGGTCGCACTGGACCTGGAGGGCGTATTGTCCCAGGTGCTGCCCCTGCCTCAACAACAACTGTTTCTGTACCCGTTGCTGTTGAAAACACTTCCACACAGGTTGTTGAAGCCGCCTGGTCCACTGTTGCACGTAATGGAACGCGTCGTGCCCCTCCACCATCTTGCGAATCTCGTCAACGCGCGCCGCAAACTCAGCAGCAGTATGATGAAAAAACACACCGCATGCGTCAAAAGAAGGCATTACAGATGGCGAAAGCTGTCCCTGAACCGAAAAAGTTTGCAGTGATCCGTGTTGAACTCCACAGCAGTCGTCAGTTGCGCGGATGTTCCTTCCGGGACCGGAAACATTTGATCGATGCGTTTGTGGGACAGATGGGGGTTCGCCACAATGTGGCTCTTACCTCATCTATTGGTAACTCCATCATTGAGCTGTATTGTCCGACTGATGTTGTTCTGGAAGTGGTGCGAGTTCTTAGGGAGCGTGGCCAACAAGTCCTCCTTGCAGCCTTCAACCCACTCATATCCGACATTGACGGAAATCGCCTTGACTCCACCCAGACAGAAAAAGCTGCCAAGCGCCTCGCGTTTTTGTGCAAAGCCGCACGTACTGTCAATCTCCGTGCTGCCATCCTTGCCGGTGCCTCTCAGCAACTCAAGGAAGCCACGCAGAAAGTGTTTGAAACCATCCGAGGCTCCCCATCCGACTCCCTTCTTGCACCCCCACGCCCCCACCGTAGCGCGTTTGCGAAATTTGCTGCCCCAGACACACTGTCGCTAACTGATTTTGTGACTCTCGACCCAGTTCCGGAATCTACTGAGTTTGTCGATAGTCAAGACGATGTTGCCATGTCTGTGTCCAATCTGGATCTTGGTCCCGCGGCTGACGCCGCCGACCAAGAATGATCAAAATCGCATTTTCGAATCTCAACGGGCTGTCTGGCAAAGCCGAAGAAGTCCTGAGATTCAAGTCTGCGCAATCTGTTGACCTTTCTTTAATGGTGGAAACGTGGCTCTCCCCAACATCCTCCATTCCTTTTCGACCACACCTATTTAATATCACAAGTACAAACACGGAGGCAATTGCGGGAGGTCGGCGCAATTTTGGCGGCATTTTGGCGTTCTCAACTGCAACTCTCTCCCCCCAATTCCGAGTTATCTATGAAGATCCCTTGGGGTTCTATTGCGCAATGCGCATCTCTGATCTTATCCTCATCACTGCCTACATCCCCCCCTCTGCTGACAATCGGGTAATCGGGGACATGCTTCAAAAAGCGGAAACGTTATCTGAAGGCTTTACGTTGCGTTGTCTTTTGGTTGGCGATCTGAACGCACGGATGACGGATGCTGGTGATTCACTCACAAACACACGTGGAACGTATATGCAGCAGGAACTGTTCAACTCTGGACTTGCGCTTCAAATCCCGGAGTCTGGGAAATGGACGTCGTGGGCTGGTGGTGGTCGAGGGATTCCGGATGTTGTACTCTCGAGCTTCCCAGTCTCTAACCTCACAGTTCATGAAGGCGAGTCACTTGGAGGTTCGGACCATCGGCCGCTGACATTTTCTGTGCCACTGGATGTCGAAACCAAGCCCAAGTCTTTTGCGCGCTGGAATGTTCGTCGCCTCACAACTGCCAAATACCATCAGCGTTTTGCTGAGGAGCTGGAGTCCACGCAGCAGGAGATCATGGATCAACTGGAATTGCTGCGAACACGCTTGGAAAGCCCTGCTGTGGGATACGTTGCGGGTGTATCACAGTGCGATGCACACACCGTGGCACCTGCAGTAGGCGCCAACCCTCCGGGAAGTACTTCCCATGCTTCTCTTGATCCTGTTACCCACACTGCAGATTGCCCCAGAGCCACCACTCACATGTCTGACAGTCCTTCTCAGTCCGCTGGTCCATCCCACTCCCATCCACGTTCTGTCGATGCTCCCAACCCATCTACGCAGCAGGACATGTGCTTATGCCTGGAATTGCTGCGAACGAGCTTTGAAAGCCCTGCTGTGGGGTACATCGCGGGTGCATCACAGTGCGATGCACACACCGCGGTACCTGCAGTAGGCGCTCCCCTCCCGGGAAGTACTTCTCGCTCCTCGCTCTTGAACAATACTCACACACCAAACCGTGCTAGAACTCAAGAGTTGATCAACGAGGCCTGGGAACACTTCCTGTCATGGGTCCGAAATGCTGCGTCAAAGTCAATTGGTGTCCTCCAAGTCTCTGACCATCTGCCATCGGAGTTTTGGACTGATGAGCTTGAACAAAGTCGGGACAACGTGCAGCAAGAACTTGCGAACGTGCAACAGGAAATCGAGCGTGGCCAGTTGTCTCGTCTCGAAATCAAACGCCTTGCTTCCGAACTGACCAACACTCAGCGTGATTACCGGGCGGATCTGACCACACGCAAGCGCGTGCTCTTCGAAGATGCTGTCGATAAGCTCACAGTCCCACAAAACATGTCCTCGTTCATGCGCATGGTAAAAGGAGCCAAGTCGCGAAAAGACCGCACTGTCTGCAAACTGGACCCGGCGAAAATCAATGAACACGCTGCCCATTTTCGAACTACCTTTGGAGCACCTCCGACTGGACATCCCCAACCTGGACCCCCTGCGCTTGAGGAAATCCAGTCGCGTCCAACTCAGGAAGTCTTCAACCCGGATGCGATCATGTCTGCGATTGCTGGACTCCCACTCGGAAAGGCTACTGGATCCGATGGAATTCCTGCTGAACTCATCAAAGCCGGTGGCGATCTCATGGCTGACGTTCTCAGTGTTTTCCTGCCCATGGTCCATGCTGCTGCAACTATTCCATCTGACTGGAGGAAGGCGCTCATTGTGCCAGTCTTCAAGAAGAAGGGATCTGATCAGGACATTGCAAACTACCGACCTATTGCACTGACAAGTACGATACGACGACTCTACGAGCGGCTGCTTGTTCCTGAACTTGGACCCGTAATGCAACAACTCGATGACTTTCAAGGTGGCTTCAGACCCGGTCGGTCCTCGCTCGATCAAGCCATGGTTCTCCACGAAACCCTGAACACCAATGAACATGCTTCGACTATCCTGCTGGACATCAAAGCGGCATATGACGAAGTCGATCGAAGGGTTCTTTGGCAAATGCTCACACAAGTCTTCGGCCTGGACGAATTCATGCTTGCACGGCTCCAGGATCTTTTCGATCACAACTCGTGCTGTCTGGTGGTGGCTGGCGTGATTAGTGATCCGATTGACAACGAACGAGGTCTTTTGCAGGGTGCTACTCTGTCCCCGATTTTGTTCAACTGTCACATCCATGGTCTCTCAATTCGGCTACGTGCTCCTGGAATCCCGCGAATTCGAATCAACGGTATCCATCTCAATAACCTCCTGTTTGCAGACGATACGTCCTTGGTAGCTGCAAATCAACATGATCTCGCAGTCCTGCTCCGAACGTGTGAGGAATGGTCCAACACTGTCGGCATCCGGTTCTCGCCATCCAAGTGCATCTATCTCGGTCCTGTTCCAGCACTACGTGATGTACCTCTCAAGCTCTACAACGTGGACCTTCCATCCCAGCAATGTGCCCCGTATCTCGGCATCCCTTTTGGCCAACACGGAATCAACTGGGCTCTGCTGGCAAAGGAACGAACTTCAAAAGCGCGTGGTGTCATTGTGGCGCTGGCATCGGTAGGTATGAATGCAATGGGCTGGGCTCCTGCAGCTTCTGTTACTATCTACAGGAGTTTCATTCGGCCGGTCCTTGAATATGGCATTGCTCTCAAGCTCCCATCCGCGTCCACGCTCAAGTTGTACGAGTCGGTCCAACGTCTTGCACTACGGACTCTCACATCAACACCCCGCAACACGTCCACTGCCGCTCTCCACAAGCTGCTGCAAGTCGAACCATTCAAACACCGTGCTACCGAGCTCAATCTCATGTGGTCCTCCCGATTGCATAACTCAACTGATCGTTCTATCCCGGCTGTTCGTTTCTGGCGCGGCGCTCTGCTTGGTGCTGACAAACCATTTCAGGAATGTCTTCCCCGCCTTGCTCGCTCCAACCCACTTGTGACTCATGTGGATGCTAAATGGATTGATTTTCGACAGCAACCACTGGTTCCCCCACCTCCAGCTGAAGTTCCGTTCCGGTACCCTCCGAAGCCAAAACAAGCGCTGTCTGACAATGCTCGCAAGAAGCTGCGCAAGGAATCCATCGTCAACCTGGACAACAACCTGGACACCATTGCTGGCGCAATCCAAGTCGAAACCAAAGACCCAGTCCGGCCGTATCTGACTGCCTGCAAGGGAATTGACCGCAAGACACGCAACAACATCCTTCGCTGGACTCTTGGTGCCGTCACCCGACACGAACCGTGCCTCAAGTGCAACGACGTACTGACCCGATCCCATGCTGCTGACTGTTCTGGTGCCACTGCTCTCCTGCGCATCAACTGGGACACGCTTGCACCTCCTGCCGGCCGAATGACCTGGCTTGATACGATCCTGAATGAAGTCCGGAATACACCGCCCTCCGAAATCGACACGTACACCGAAGTCTCTTCTGCCGTAGCTCTCATCTACACCGAATGTCGCCACCTCCAACAGCAAGCCAATGGCTACTGGGCCGAGCCAGATGCACCCGCACGACCACTGCCGCCTCGAAGACCGCGAAATCGCATACCTCAACCCGGGGGAGCCCCGCTTGGGCGACCACGGCAAAACCCGGAGCCTGGATAATCAACCGTCAAGCCCGAACTGACCATACATATCTTATTACCTTTACCGATCATCTGTTTTCTTAACATTTCCGCACTTTACTTCTGATTCTTTGGAGTTCTTGAACTTTTTTTGAGTGATTTTTGCTATCTTTCAACCCCGCACTTGTGTTACTGTGTAACTTGATTAAAAGAAACTGAAAACGTTAGAGGTTAGGGAAAAAAGTCTGTTTGAAATGTCCACGGTCATCAAAAGCAGCAGCACCAACACCAAGCACCCGTTCGTGATGCTGGAGCTCAACATCGCAAAGCGCCTCAAGGGGACGGCTCGCTGTCCCGTGGCGGGATGCGGGTCGGCCTCTCTGAAGAGCCTTGGGGTGGGAGGGAATCCGAACCAGTTTGGGTTCTCCACCATCCAAATGCAGTGCACCACGTGCACCAAACGTTGCAGACTCAACGCAGCGCTGAAGGCAGGAGGGTCGGCCTCTGCGGACCTGTACGCAGAGTGGGAGAAGGCTTTCGGTAAGCTGGTCCCAGTCACTTCCACCACAGGCACAGCAGCAAAGCGCCGCCGCCAGAACTCCGAAGCAGACACTGCCACTGCAGTCTCTACTTCCACACCCAGTGCTTCCCAGAGTCGTCTGATCCAACAGACCCTCTCATTTGCTGCAGCCACCGCTGGCCGCTCTGTGGATCAGCCACCAGCAGGCTCAGCAGGCTCAGCAAGCACAGCAACAACCTCAACAACCAATCTCACCACCCCAGCTGGTTCCGCAGGCCTTCCACAGAGCGAATTCAGCTTCATGGCACCCGCGCCAGCCATGCAGACCACCGCTGCAGCCTCCGAAATGTCGCCATCAGTGATTTCGAATGCATTTCCACCCCCTGCTGTGCCTGCCACAGCTGTCAACTGGCAGCAGCGTGCAGAGGCAGCAGAGGCCGCTACAGCTTCCCTTCAGACGCAGCTGCAGTCCCTGATTGCGCTGCTGGCCCAGCTGGTCACCCAGATGCAGCAGGGCTCAGTTGGTGTGGGTAAGTCATCAGGCACAGCAAATGAGTGTCAGCCAACTGTGGCGCAGCCATTGAGCACAGCAACAGCCCTCTTGGCTTCCATCAGTGCTTCAACTGCTCCCACGCTCGCAGCACCAACTCCCAATGGAGCCCAGTCCACCCACGTGCAGCCCCATGTGCGTACCTCTCGAAAAAGCGGTCGTGGAGGTCGCACTGGACCTGGAGGGCGTATTGTCCCAGGTGCTGCCCCTGCCTCAACAACAACTGTTTCTGTACCCGTTGCTGTTGAAAACACTTCCACACAGGTTGTTGAAGCCGCCTGGTCCACTGTTGCACGTAATGGAACGCGTCGTGCCCCTCCACCATCTTGCGAATCTCGTCAACGCGCGCCGCAAACTCAGCAGCAGTATGATGAAAAAACACACCGCATGCGTCAAAAGAAGGCATTACAGATGGCGAAAGCTGTCCCTGAACCGAAAAAGTTTGCAGTGATCCGTGTTGAACTCCACAGCAGTCGTCAGTTGCGCGGATGTTCCTTCCGGGACCGGAAACATTTGATCGATGCGTTTGTGGGACAGATGGGGGTTCGCCACAATGTGGCTCTTACCTCATCTATTGGTAACTCCATCATTGAGCTGTATTGTCCGACTGATGTTGTTCTGGAAGTGGTGCGAGTTCTTAGGGAGCGTGGCCAACAAGTCCTCCTTGCAGCCTTCAACCCACTCATATCCGACATTGACGGAAATCGCCTTGACTCCACCCAGACAGAAAAAGCTGCCAAGCGCCTCGCGTTTTTGTGCAAAGCCGCACGTACTGTCAATCTCCGTGCTGCCATCCTTGCCGGTGCCTCTCAGCAACTCAAGGAAGCCACGCAGAAAGTGTTTGAAACCATCCGAGGCTCCCCATCCGACTCCCTTCTTGCACCCCCACGCCCCCACCGTAGCGCGTTTGCGAAATTTGCTGCCCCAGACACACTGTCGCTAACTGATTTTGTGACTCTCGACCCAGTTCCGGAATCTACTGAGTTTGTCGATAGTCAAGACGATGTTGCCATGTCTGTGTCCAATCTGGATCTTGGTCCCGCGGCTGACGCCGCCGACCAAGAATGATCAAAATCGCATTTTCGAATCTCAACGGGCTGTCTGGCAAAGCCGAAGAAGTCCTGAGATTCAAGTCTGCGCAATCTGTTGACCTTTCTTTAATGGTGGAAACGTGGCTCTCCCCAACATCCTCCATTCCTTTTCGACCACACCTATTTAATATCACAAGTACAAACACGGAGGCAATTGCGGGAGGTCGGCGCAATTTTGGCGGCATTTTGGCGTTCTCAACTGCAACTCTCTCCCCCCAATTCCGAGTTATCTATGAAGATCCCTTGGGGTTCTATTGCGCAATGCGCATCTCTGATCTTATCCTCATCACTGCCTACATCCCCCCCTCTGCTGACAATCGGGTAATCGGGGACATGCTTCAAAAAGCGGAAACGTTATCTGAAGGCTTTACGTTGCGTTGTCTTTTGGTTGGCGATCTGAACGCACGGATGACGGATGCTGGTGATTCACTCACAAACACACGTGGAACGTATATGCAGCAGGAACTGTTCAACTCTGGACTTGCGCTTCAAATCCCGGAGTCTGGGAAATGGACGTCGTGGGCTGGTGGTGGTCGAGGGATTCCGGATGTTGTACTCTCGAGCTTCCCAGTCTCTAACCTCACAGTTCATGAAGGCGAGTCACTTGGAGGTTCGGACCATCGGCCGCTGACATTTTCTGTGCCACTGGATGTCGAAACCAAGCCCAAGTCTTTTGCGCGCTGGAATGTTCGTCGCCTCACAACTGCCAAATACCATCAGCGTTTTGCTGAGGAGCTGGAGTCCACGCAGCAGGAGATCATGGATCAACTGGAATTGCTGCGAACACGCTTGGAAAGCCCTGCTGTGGGATACGTTGCGGGTGTATCACAGTGCGATGCACACACCGTGGCACCTGCAGTAGGCGCCAACCCTCCGGGAAGTACTTCCCATGCTTCTCTTGATCCTGTTACCCACACTGCAGATTGCCCCAGAGCCACCACTCACATGTCTGACAGTCCTTCTCAGTCCGCTGGTCCATCCCACTCCCATCCACGTTCTGTCGATGCTCCCAACCCATCTACGCAGCAGGACATGTGCTTATGCCTGGAATTGCTGCGAACGAGCTTTGAAAGCCCTGCTGTGGGGTACATCGCGGGTGCATCACAGTGCGATGCACACACCGCGGTACCTGCAGTAGGCGCTCCCCTCCCGGGAAGTACTTCTCGCTCCTCGCTCTTGAACAATACTCACACACCAAACCGTGCTAGAACTCAAGAGTTGATCAACGAGGCCTGGGAACACTTCCTGTCATGGGTCCGAAATGCTGCGTCAAAGTCAATTGGTGTCCTCCAAGTCTCTGACCATCTGCCATCGGAGTTTTGGACTGATGAGCTTGAACAAAGTCGGGACAACGTGCAGCAAGAACTTGCGAACGTGCAACAGGAAATCGAGCGTGGCCAGTTGTCTCGTCTCGAAATCAAACGCCTTGCTTCCGAACTGACCAACACTCAGCGTGCTTACCGGGCGGATCTGACCACACGCAAGCGCGTGCTCTTCGAAGATGCTGTCGATAAGCTCACAGTCCCACAAAACATGTCCTCGTTCATGCGCATGGTAAAAGGAGCCAAGTCGCGAAAAGACCGCACTGTCTGCAAACTGGACCCGGCGAAAATCAATGAACACGCTGCCCATTTTCGAACTACCTTTGGAGCACCTCCGACTGGACATCCCCAACCTGGACCCCCTGCGCTTGAGGAAATCCAGTCGCGTCCAACTCAGGAAGTCTTCAACCCGGATGCGATCATGTCTGCGATTGCTGGACTCCCACTCGGAAAGGCTACTGGATCCGATGGAATTCCTGCTGAACTCATCAAAGCCGGTGGCGATCTCATGGCTGACGTTCTCAGTGTTTTCCTGCCCATGGTCCATGCTGCTGCAACTATTCCATCTGACTGGAGGAAGGCGCTCATTGTGCCAGTCTTCAAGAAGAAGGGATCTGATCAGGACATTGCAAACTACCGACCTATTGCACTGACAAGTACGATACGACGACTCTACGAGCGGCTGCTTGTTCCTGAACTTGGACCCGTAATGCAACAACTCGATGACTTTCAAGGTGGCTTCAGACCCGGTCGGTCCTCGCTCGATCAAGCCATGGTTCTCCACGAAACCCTGAACACCAATGAACATGCTTCGACTATCCTGCTGGACATCAAAGCGGCATATGACGAAGTCGATCGAAGGGTTCTTTGGCAAATGCTCACACAAGTCTTCGGCCTGGACGAATTCATGCTTGCACGGCTCCAGGATCTTTTCGATCACAACTCGTGCTGTCTGGTGGTGGCTGGCGTGATTAGTGATCCGATTGACAACGAACGAGGTCTTTTGCAGGGTGCTACTCTGTCCCCGATTTTGTTCAACTGTCACATCCATGGTCTCTCAATTCGGCTACGTGCTCCTGGAATCCCGCGAATTCGAATCAACGGTATCCATCTCAATAACCTCCTGTTTGCAGACGATACGTCCTTGGTAGCTGCAAATCAACATGATCTCGCAGTCCTGCTCCGAACGTGTGAGGAATGGTCCAACACTGTCGGCATCCGGTTCTCGCCATCCAAGTGCATCTATCTCGGTCCTGTTCCAGCACTACGTGATGTACCTCTCAAGCTCTACAACGTGGACCTTCCATCCCAGCAATGTGCCCCGTATCTCGGCATCCCTTTTGGCCAACACGGAATCAACTGGGCTCTGCTGGCAAAGGAACGAACTTCAAAAGCGCGTGGTGTCATTGTGGCGCTGGCATCGGTAGGTATGAATGCAATGGGCTGGGCTCCTGCAGCTTCTGTTACTATCTACAGGAGTTTCATTCGGCCGGTCCTTGAATATGGCATTGCTCTCAAGCTCCCATCCGCGTCCACGCTCAAGTTGTACGAGTCGGTCCAACGTCTTGCACTACGGACTCTCACATCAACACCCCGCAACACGTCCACTGCCGCTCTCCACAAGCTGCTGCAAGTCGAACCATTCAAACACCGTGCTACCGAGCTCAATCTCATGTGGTCCTCCCGATTGCATAACTCAACTGATCGTTCTATCCCGGCTGTTCGTTTCTGGCGCGGCGCTCTGCTTGGTGCTGACAAACCATTTCAGGAATGTCTTCCCCGCCTTGCTCGCTCCAACCCACTTGTGACTCATGTGGATGCTAAATGGATTGATTTTCGACAGCAACCACTGGTTCCCCCACCTCCAGCTGAAGTTCCGTTCCGGTACCCTCCGAAGCCAAAACAAGCGCTGTCTGACAATGCTCGCAAGAAGCTGCGCAAGGAATCCATCGTCAACCTGGACAACAACCTGGACACCATTGCTGGCGCAATCCAAGTCGAAACCAAAGACCCAGTCCGGCCGTATCTGACTGCCTGCAAGGGAATTGACCGCAAGACACGCAACAACATCCTTCGCTGGACTCTTGGTGCCGTCACCCGACACGAACCGTGCCTCAAGTGCAACGACGTACTGACCCGATCCCATGCTGCTGACTGTTCTGGTGCCACTGCTCTCCTGCGCATCAACTGGGACACGCTTGCACCTCCTGCCGGCCGAATGACCTGGCTTGATACGATCCTGAATGAAGTCCGGAATACACCGCCCTCCGAAATCGACACGTACACCGAAGTCTCTTCTGCCGTAGCTCTCATCTACACCGAATGTCGCCACCTCCAACAGCAAGCCAATGGCTACTGGGCCGAGCCAGATGCACCCGCACGACCACTGCCGCCTCGAAGACCGCGAAATCGCATACCTCAACCCGGGGGAGCCCCGCTTGGGCGACCACGGCAAAACCCGGAGCCTGGATAATCAACCGTCAAGCCCGAACTGACCATACATATCTTATTACCTTTACCGATCATCTGTTTTCTTAACATTTCCGCACTTTACTTCTGATTCTTTGGAGTTCTTGAACTTTTTTTGAGTGATTTTTGCTATCTTTCAACCCCGCACTTGTGTTACTGTGTAACTTGATTAAAAGAAACTGAAAACGTTAGGGTTAGGTAACCTCCTGTTTGCAGACGATACGTCCTTGGTAGCTGCAAATCAACATGATCTCGCAGTCCTGCTCCGAACGTGTGAGGAATGGTCCAACACTGTCGGCATCCGGTTCTCGCCATCCAAGTGCATCTATCTCGGTCCTGTTCCAGCACTACGTGATGTACCTCTCAAGCTCTACAACGTGGACCTTCCATCCCAGCAATGTGCCCCGTATCTCGGCATCCCTTTTGGCCAACACGGAATCAACTGGGCTCTGCTGGCAAAGGAACGAACTTCAAAAGCGCGTGGTGTCATTGTGGCGCTGGCATCGGTAGGTATGAATGCAATGGGCTGGGCTCCTGCAGCTTCTGTTACTATCTACAGGAGTTTCATTCGGCCGGTCCTTGAATATGGCATTGCTCTCAAGCTCCCATCCGCGTCCACGCTCAAGTTGTACGAGTCGGTCCAACGTCTTGCACTACGGACTCTCACATCAACACCCCGCAACACGTCCACTGCCGCTCTCCACAAGCTGCTGCAAGTCGAACCATTCAAACACCGTGCTACCGAGCTCAATCTCATGTGGTCCTCCCGATTGCATAACTCAACTGATCGTTCTATCCCGGCTGTTCGTTTCTGGCGCGGCGCTCTGCTTGGTGCTGACAAACCATTTCAGGAATGTCTTCCCCGCCTTGCTCGCTCCAACCCACTTGTGACTCATGTGGATGCTAAATGGATTGATTTTCGACAGCAACCACTGGTTCCCCCACCTCCAGCTGAAGTTCCGTTCCGGTACCCTCCGAAGCCAAAACAAGCGCTGTCTGACAATGCTCGCAAGAAGCTGCGCAAGGAATCCATCGTCAACCTGGACAACAACCTGGACACCATTGCTGGCGCAATCCAAGTCGAAACCAAAGACCCAGTCCGGCCGTATCTGACTGCCTGCAAGGGAATTGACCGCAAGACACGCAACAACATCCTTCGCTGGACTCTTGGTGCCGTCACCCGACACGAACCGTGCCTCAAGTGCAACGACGTACTGACCCGATCCCATGCTGCTGACTGTTCTGGTGCCACTGCTCTCCTGCGCATCAACTGGGACACGCTTGCACCTCCTGCCGGCCGAATGACCTGGCTTGATACGATCCTGAATGAAGTCCGGAATACACCGCCCTCCGAAATCGACACGTACACCGAAGTCTCTTCTGCCGTAGCTCTCATCTACACCGAATGTCGCCACCTCCAACAGCAAGCCAATGGCTACTGGGCCGAGCCAGATGCACCCGCACGACCACTGCCGCCTCGAAGACCGCGAAATCGCATACCTCAACCCGGGGGAGCCCCGCTTGGGCGACCACGGCAAAACCCGGAGCCTGGATAATCAACCGTCAAGCCCGAACTGACCATACATATCTTATTACCTTTACCGATCATCTGTTTTCTTAACATTTCCGCACTTTACTTCTGATTCTTTGGAGTTCTTGAACTTTTTTTGAGTGATTTTTGCTATCTTTCAACCCCGCACTTGTGTTACTGTGTAACTTGATTAAAAGAAACTGAAAACGTTAGGGTTAGGAAAAAACTCTCTTGAAATTGTGTTGGTTCATTGCCAGCACCGAAATCCCCAAGAGCGCAACCACAGCAACCCACCACCAACATTCAACAGCAGCCGAGGATCTCGTCGATCTTTAAGCGTCCAAAAGCATCCGAAGAACCCGAATCAGCGAGCGTTAAGCCCGAACCGACCCCGTTTGCGTTTAGTGCATCAGCATCAGATTACGTCATCAACACCAACCTCCGAGTTGTCGTCAAAGCCGCCACCCCAGACGGCTTCACCCAGTTCGAACGAGCAACTTGGCAATTCGCAAAGAAGCTCCTCAAGTGCAAACAGATCATTGGCAATTCAGTCTGTGATTTCGAATTTCAAACGAAGAGTGCCTGTGGCAATAAAACCCCATTCGGCATCAGTCTCACGTCTATCCAGTGTAAGAACAGCGAGTGTGCCAGCAGACCCCGACTCAGAGACGCCTGTCGTAATTCTGGAATCCAAGATCTTATCGATCTCGCACTTGAATCAGCACAGCTCGAAGACCATCTCCGGGCGCATTACAATCGAAAACAGCGAAAGAAGGCAGTCCCCTTTATTCCACAGCCCGCAGGCATCAAACGCACCGTTGACGCTGTCGACTCCAGTGATTCTGAATTTGAAATTGACTTTGACTGCGAGAAAAACGAAAAAATGTCGAACCCAGCAATGAACCTTGCTGAACTCCAAAAAATGGTTCTTGAGAACAACAAACGTGTCGACGAATTTATGCGCACCATCAACACACAGATGGAAATGATCCGTGAACAGAGTGCACAATTGAAACAACAGATCGAAAACAATGCAGCCCTCCAACGTGAAATCAACGACATGCGCAACCGTCTTTCACAGCAACCCCAAACTCAACAGCCACAACAACAACAACCACAACAGCAACAACAACAACAAAAGTCCACCCGGGCTGCCAGTCGCGCTGCGCGCTCCGCCAGCCGTGGTAGACCCACTGAATCCCATGCGAATGGCCCTGTGTACCGCCCAAAAAACATGAACCGTACCCAAACGTTCAACAAAAACTTCAAAGCTGCTCCCTCGTACAAAGAGATTGCTGCCATGTCGATTCGATCAGACTTCAATGCGCCAGCCCGTGAAGGCCCAGCCCCCGTCCGTGCAGAATCCATTAAGTCGTGCTTTGTATCGCTCAGATTCTTGAAGAAGGAAGCCAAATTGAACGGACCCATGAAAGCAACACGCGCCATCTTCCGCGACACGTTCGAACTGCCGTATATCGAGGACATCAGTCCACTTGGTCGTGGATTCTCCATTGCTGAGATCTTCTTTGATGGTCGTCATGAAGCCGATATTCGTCAGAAACTCGACGCGAAGCAGATCTTGCTCAGCGATTTCAACCCGTTGGATAGTCCGCCACACCAACCGGATGCGAATGAGAACATGATGAAAGAATGCATGTGCGCGCGCCGTGCTGGGGTTTATCGCAGAGCTCGTTTTGCGCTTGTGAAGCAGGCTGCACTCGAGGGATGTGACATGGCAATGCAGGCTCGTATTCGAGAACTTGCTGCGCCAAAACAGGGTAATCAGTCAGGATCCAACTCTGAGGAAACTCAGATGGAGCAATGATTGAGCACACCAAAATCGGATTTTTGAACGCGCGAAGAAACCTCATCGGTGAAGGACACCACATTGAATCCCTCATGAAACACAAAAAGTTAGACTATTTAATCCTCGCGGATACTGGGCTCAGAAAATCGGCAACAAACCCTATGAGAAATGTGATAGCAGAAACACGCGGAGAGACTCTCATCGGCGACCCTGCTCGCGGGGTAACCAAAGCTCGTAATGGGTTGATGATGATCGATGCAACTGGCAGGCTAACGTCTATTTTCGAAATCAGTGATGACGACGGTAGATGGATGGTAGTCCGCCTTGGAGACACACTTTTAGTTAGCGCGTATTTGGCTCCCTCTGAAGGAGCAGCAACACTTACCGCATTCGATCTGATGATGACGCGGCTTCAGCAGCAGAACATCGGATCGCCAATCATTATGGTTGGAGACCTCAATGCTCGCCACATTCGTGTTGGTGATCATAGCACAGTCCCGAACTCTGGCGTAAATGGTCAACGCAGAACGTGGATTGAAAAATGGCTTGATGATGGTGACTGGCTTCGCGTCGACCCGGTCCAGGGGAAATGGACAACATGGAGCACCAACGGTGGAAAAGGGATCACTGATCTCGTCTTTGCCAATGGGCCTGGAGCCACGCGTGTCTCGAATTTAACAGTACTGGACAACGAAACCGCGATTGGCTCCGACCACCATCTCTTGACATTCGAAGTGACCGGTTTGGCCGGCTTTCGAAAACCCCCATTCGAACGCATCAACATCCGTGCTCTGCAGGGCAGAATGGATCAGTATCGTGAGGAACTTGAGAAAAGGGAAGGAGAAATCAACCAAGTACTCACTGCAACAATTGAGGAAATCGAGCACCATCGACTCACGGCCGGACCAGTCACATGGGAAGACCGCGTCGATATTGCTGACCGTGCTTGGGACTTAGTATCTGACTGGATTCGTTCAGCTGCGAGAAAAGCCCTTGGTGTGGTTAAGTTTCATGGTGGCGCTCTCAAGGCGGATATGATTGAGGACCATCTCAAAGAGCTGATGCGTTGGCGCACTGAAGCCCAGGACGCGATGCTTGAAGCTGGACTGGACCCCATCACGCGGAGAGAACGTGCCGGTAAACTTCGATATATCAACATCATTGTTCGAAAAGCAGCCAAGCGCTCGAGGAAACGCCTCTACAACGCAGTCACTGACACCAGAGTGTATGACCCGAGCGCAGAAGCCAAACGGATTGCCTGCCAACGTGCTCGTAGTCTGCGATCCAACTGCGCTCTGCGACCGGATAAAATGGATCAATACGCGCAACACTTCAAAACAACGTTTGGCTCACCCCCAAAAGGAGAAGACCAACCCAACCCCATCGCACTTGACACAACCAATCCCCGATCCCCCCGAACCCCACTCACAAAAACATCTGTCGCAGATATCATTAAGGAAGAAAACGTGCATAGCCTGGTTGCCTGGATGCCCTCAGGAAAAGCAGCTGGAGAAGATGGAATACATGGAGAGTTAGTCAAGGGACCCAAGGATCCGGAGACTGAAATCATTATCACAGCTTATCCCCTCACCCTCGCATTCCGCATCTTCACTGCACTTCTCGCAACACCCACCGAGTGGAATGTCGCCAACGTGGCACTGGTCTACAAAAACAAGGGTGATCAACATGACGTCGCCAATTATCGTCCCATATCGCTTACCTGTCGTATTCGGATGGTGTATGAGGGTTGCTTCCGTCACCTCCTTGAACACCGCACTAACTCGTTCACTGACACTGCACAAGGTGGCTTCCGACGCAACCGCTCAACCCTCGATCAGCTACTCACCCTCCACGAAATCATCGCAGCCCACCCAGACCTCCACGCAGTATACCTCGACATCCAAGCAGCTTACGATTGTACCAATCGCCCCCTCCTCTGGACAGAAATGTTCGAAAACCCGTCAGACCCCAATCCACAGATTACCCACTCAGTACTCATCCCCATCTTCAGATGCCTGTTTGACCACAACGTCGCCCGTCTACTCGTATCCGGCTCCAAATCTGCAGATATCCCAGTTACCCGTGGTCTCCTACAAGGAACACTCTCAGCACCCCCCCTCTTCAACATCTCCATCAACTCGCTCCCAGCAACACTCCGTGACCTGTACCAGAATGCATGTATTCGCGTCGGACCCCACCGCATCAACTCACTCCTTTTCGCAGATGACACTACAGTTTTCGCACGCAACAAACACACACTTCAGCAAATCATCAACACAGTCGCAGAATGGGGTAAGAAGAAGGGCGTCACCTGGGCGCCACACAAAAGCGTCGCTGTCGGACCGACCGAGATGTGCATCAAAATGAATGGAATCGAAATCGCACAAAGAGACAGCACCAGCTACGTAGGAATGACAATGACCGCCACAGGAATCGACATGACCGCATCAACATCAAAAAGAATCACCGATGCCAAGAAGACACTGTCCTGGATGAAGGGAAAAGGGTTTAATGGTTTTGGTTTTCGAACCCTGCACAGTCTATATATGTACCCAGTCTTTATTCGCTCGCAACTCGAATATGGTCTCGCAATTCGTCCGCTCACGACAGAAGAACTCCAGCCACTCCAGAAATTCCAGAACACATGCCTCCGTATCCTCTACTCAGTACCCACCTCCACATCTATCGCCTCGCTACACCTACTATCATCAGTTCCCACTATCAAAACACGTAACCTCATCCTCAATGCTGCCTACTACTACCGTCTCCACCAGTCCAACGACACTCGCAACCTCACACTCCACACATACCGCCAAGGCCTCGAACGAGACCACAGACCCGAATCCACATCACTCATCAAGCACACCCTCGCACACAACCCACACTTCCGATCACTTCCCCGCCTCGCACTCATTGTCAACCCGCTCACCGTCAACAATCGTCAACCCATGCTCATCACTCCTCGTGGATCCACCCACAAGATCCCCGAAGACACCATTGACGAATGGCACCACCAAGACATGCTCGCGCTTCAACAGAAATCCCAAGCCCGGACATCGAAAATTCTCCCAGTCCCTGCGACCCGCAAGCAGCGCCACGCGCTTGTCATGGCCGGCCCCGCAATTTCCAGACCAGTCTCCCGCACCATCCTCCTCTGGCTCCTTGGCCGTATATGCAACCACCAAGAGTGCCGCACGTGCGGCGTCGAACTGTCCCGCCAGCATGGCATTGAGTGCTCCGGCATTGAACCCGCCCTGCAAGCCGCCTTCGACAACGATCTCGGACCGCCACCAGAACTCCTCGCGCATGGAGCCACTATCATCGACGAAGCCATTAGCAAGCTGGAGTTCAAATCCGGGACCAATACAAGAATCGAAGCCACTTACCAGGCCATCAACACGATCCGACTCGCCTGCGGCGGATACAGCGAGATCATCGACGCCAGCACCGCTACGCTCCAGCAAGAGCTCGACGCCATCTTCGCGGACTACGAGGGCCTGCGAAGCATCCGAGTTCAGGCCACCGCCATCATGAACGCCCACTACAACCCAGCGAAATTCAAACCAACTTACCGAAGCGGGCCATCAAACGCACAAGCACCCCACCGCGGGGCGATCCGGAACCGAGGAGGTCGACCGAGAGGCCGTGGACGAGGCGGCTGATGCGGCGGACTTGCGCTGCTGTTGTTGGCAGATCGACATTTTCTGTCAACTTTTACATTTAACCATTTCGAAATTTTTTTTCGCGACTTAGTCGTTTTTTCTCTGTATCCTTACCAAACACGGCCCAAAAAGGGAACCGATTACCATTTTGAAAGCGCGCTTTATCAAGCAATAAAGACACACTGAAAACGTTAGGGTTAGGGAAAAAAGTCTGTTTGAAATGTCCACGGTCATCAAAAGCAGCAGCACCAACACCAAGCACCCGTTCGTGATGCTGGAGCTCAACATCGCAAAGCGCCTCAAGGGGACGGCTCGCTGTCCCGTGGCGGGATGCGGGTCGGCCTCTCTGAAGAGCCTTGGGGTGGGAGGGAATCCGAACCAGTTTGGGTTCTCCACCATCCAAATGCAGTGCACCACGTGCACCAAACGTTGCAGACTCAACGCAGCGCTGAAGGCAGGAGGGTCGGCCTCTGCGGACCTGTACGCAGAGTGGGAGAAGGCTTTCGGTAAGCTGGTCCCAGTCACTTCCACCACAGGCACAGCAGCAAAGCGCCGCCGCCAGAACTCCGAAGCAGACACTGCCACTGCAGTCTCTACTTCCACACCCAGTGCTTCCCAGAGTCGTCTGATCCAACAGACCCTCTCATTTGCTGCAGCCACCGCTGGCCGCTCTGTGGATCAGCCACCAGCAGGCTCAGCAGGCTCAGCAAGCACAGCAACAACCTCAACAACCAATCTCACCACCCCAGCTGGTTCCGCAGGCCTTCCACAGAGCGAATTCAGCTTCATGGCACCCGCGCCAGCCATGCAGACCACCGCTGCAGCCTCCGAAATGTCGCCATCAGTGATTTCGAATGCATT
The DNA here is from genome assembly GCA_025435555.1 of Chytriomyces cf. hyalinus JEL632. Lineage (NCBI taxonomy): Eukaryota > Fungi > Chytridiomycota > Chytridiomycetes > Chytridiales > Chytriomycetaceae > Chytriomyces > Chytriomyces cf. hyalinus JEL632. The sequence goes on along the minus strand of JAIWWG010000095.1, from coordinate 17,072 downwards.
TCCACCCCCTGCTGTGCCTGCCACAGCTGTCAACTGGCAGCAGCGTGCAGAGGCAGCAGAGGCCGCTACAGCTTCCCTTCAGACGCAGCTGCAGTCCCTGATTGCGCTGCTGGCCCAGCTGGTCACCCAGATGCAGCAGGGCTCAGTTGGTGTGGGTAAGTCATCAGGCACAGCAAATGAGTGTCAGCCAACTGTGGCGCAGCCATTGAGCACAGCAACAGCCCTCTTGGCTTCCATCAGTGCTTCAACTGCTCCCACGCTCGCAGCACCAACTCCCAATGGAGCCCAGTCCACCCACGTGCAGCCCCATGTGCGTACCTCTCGAAAAAGCGGTCGTGGAGGTCGCACTGGACCTGGAGGGCGTATTGTCCCAGGTGCTGCCCCTGCCTCAACAACAACTGTTTCTGTACCCGTTGCTGTTGAAAACACTTCCACACAGGTTGTTGAAGCCGCCTGGTCCACTGTTGCACGTAATGGAACGCGTCGTGCCCCTCCACCATCTTGCGAATCTCGTCAACGCGCGCCGCAAACTCAGCAGCAGTATGATGAAAAAACACACCGCATGCGTCAAAAGAAGGCATTACAGATGGCGAAAGCTGTCCCTGAACCGAAAAAGTTTGCAGTGATCCGTGTTGAACTCCACAGCAGTCGTCAGTTGCGCGGATGTTCCTTCCGGGACCGGAAACATTTGATCGATGCGTTTGTGGGACAGATGGGGGTTCGCCACAATGTGGCTCTTACCTCATCTATTGGTAACTCCATCATTGAGCTGTATTGTCCGACTGATGTTGTTCTGGAAGTGGTGCGAGTTCTTAGGGAGCGTGGCCAACAAGTCCTCCTTGCAGCCTTCAACCCACTCATATCCGACATTGACGGAAATCGCCTTGACTCCACCCAGACAGAAAAAGCTGCCAAGCGCCTCGCGTTTTTGTGCAAAGCCGCACGTACTGTCAATCTCCGTGCTGCCATCCTTGCCGGTGCCTCTCAGCAACTCAAGGAAGCCACGCAGAAAGTGTTTGAAACCATCCGAGGCTCCCCATCCGACTCCCTTCTTGCACCCCCACGCCCCCACCGTAGCGCGTTTGCGAAATTTGCTGCCCCAGACACACTGTCGCTAACTGATTTTGTGACTCTCGACCCAGTTCCGGAATCTACTGAGTTTGTCGATAGTCAAGACGATGTTGCCATGTCTGTGTCCAATCTGGATCTTGGTCCCGCGGCTGACGCCGCCGACCAAGAATGATCAAAATCGCATTTTCGAATCTCAACGGGCTGTCTGGCAAAGCCGAAGAAGTCCTGAGATTCAAGTCTGCGCAATCTGTTGACCTTTCTTTAATGGTGGAAACGTGGCTCTCCCCAACATCCTCCATTCCTTTTCGACCACACCTATTTAATATCACAAGTACAAACACGGAGGCAATTGCGGGAGGTCGGCGCAATTTTGGCGGCATTTTGGCGTTCTCAACTGCAACTCTCTCCCCCCAATTCCGAGTTATCTATGAAGATCCCTTGGGGTTCTATTGCGCAATGCGCATCTCTGATCTTATCCTCATCACTGCCTACATCCCCCCCTCTGCTGACAATCGGGTAATCGGGGACATGCTTCAAAAAGCGGAAACGTTATCTGAAGGCTTTACGTTGCGTTGTCTTTTGGTTGGCGATCTGAACGCACGGATGACGGATGCTGGTGATTCACTCACAAACACACGTGGAACGTATATGCAGCAGGAACTGTTCAACTCTGGACTTGCGCTTCAAATCCCGGAGTCTGGGAAATGGACGTCGTGGGCTGGTGGTGGTCGAGGGATTCCGGATGTTGTACTCTCGAGCTTCCCAGTCTCTAACCTCACAGTTCATGAAGGCGAGTCACTTGGAGGTTCGGACCATCGGCCGCTGACATTTTCTGTGCCACTGGATGTCGAAACCAAGCCCAAGTCTTTTGCGCGCTGGAATGTTCGTCGCCTCACAACTGCCAAATACCATCAGCGTTTTGCTGAGGAGCTGGAGTCCACGCAGCAGGAGATCATGGATCAACTGGAATTGCTGCGAACACGCTTGGAAAGCCCTGCTGTGGGATACGTTGCGGGTGTATCACAGTGCGATGCACACACCGTGGCACCTGCAGTAGGCGCCAACCCTCCGGGAAGTACTTCCCATGCTTCTCTTGATCCTGTTACCCACACTGCAGATTGCCCCAGAGCCACCACTCACATGTCTGACAGTCCTTCTCAGTCCGCTGGTCCATCCCACTCCCATCCACGTTCTGTCGATGCTCCCAACCCATCTACGCAGCAGGACATGTGCTTATGCCTGGAATTGCTGCGAACGAGCTTTGAAAGCCCTGCTGTGGGGTACATCGCGGGTGCATCACAGTGCGATGCACACACCGCGGTACCTGCAGTAGGCGCTCCCCTCCCGGGAAGTACTTCTCGCTCCTCGCTCTTGAACAATACTCACACACCAAACCGTGCTAGAACTCAAGAGTTGATCAACGAGGCCTGGGAACACTTCCTGTCATGGGTCCGAAATGCTGCGTCAAAGTCAATTGGTGTCCTCCAAGTCTCTGACCATCTGCCATCGGAGTTTTGGACTGATGAGCTTGAACAAAGTCGGGACAACGTGCAGCAAGAACTTGCGAACGTGCAACAGGAAATCGAGCGTGGCCAGTTGTCTCGTCTCGAAATCAAACGCCTTGCTTCCGAACTGACCAACACTCAGCGTGCTTACCGGGCGGATCTGACCACACGCAAGCGCGTGCTCTTCGAAGATGCTGTCGATAAGCTCACAGTCCCACAAAACATGTCCTCGTTCATGCGCATGGTAAAAGGAGCCAAGTCGCGAAAAGACCGCACTGTCTGCAAACTGGACCCGGCGAAAATCAATGAACACGCTGCCCATTTTCGAACTACCTTTGGAGCACCTCCGACTGGACATCCCCAACCTGGACCCCCTGCGCTTGAGGAAATCCAGTCGCGTCCAACTCAGGAAGTCTTCAACCCGGATGCGATCATGTCTGCGATTGCTGGACTCCCACTCGGAAAGGCTACTGGATCCGATGGAATTCCTGCTGAACTCATCAAAGCCGGTGGCGATCTCATGGCTGACGTTCTCAGTGTTTTCCTGCCCATGGTCCATGCTGCTGCAACTATTCCATCTGACTGGAGGAAGGCGCTCATTGTGCCAGTCTTCAAGAAGAAGGGATCTGATCAGGACATTGCAAACTACCGACCTATTGCACTGACAAGTACGATACGACGACTCTACGAGCGGCTGCTTGTTCCTGAACTTGGACCCGTAATGCAACAACTCGATGACTTTCAAGGTGGCTTCAGACCCGGTCGGTCCTCGCTCGATCAAGCCATGGTTCTCCACGAAACCCTGAACACCAATGAACATGCTTCGACTATCCTGCTGGACATCAAAGCGGCATATGACGAAGTCGATCGAAGGGTTCTTTGGCAAATGCTCACACAAGTCTTCGGCCTGGACGAATTCATGCTTGCACGGCTCCAGGATCTTTTCGATCACAACTCGTGCTGTCTGGTGGTGGCTGGCGTGATTAGTGATCCGATTGACAACGAACGAGGTCTTTTGCAGGGTGCTACTCTGTCCCCGATTTTGTTCAACTGTCACATCCATGGTCTCTCAATTCGGCTACGTGCTCCTGGAATCCCGCGAATTCGAATCAACGGTATCCATCTCAATAACCTCCTGTTTGCAGACGATACGTCCTTGGTAGCTGCAAATCAACATGATCTCGCAGTCCTGCTCCGAACGTGTGAGGAATGGTCCAACACTGTCGGCATCCGGTTCTCGCCATCCAAGTGCATCTATCTCGGTCCTGTTCCAGCACTACGTGATGTACCTCTCAAGCTCTACAACGTGGACCTTCCATCCCAGCAATGTGCCCCGTATCTCGGCATCCCTTTTGGCCAACACGGAATCAACTGGGCTCTGCTGGCAAAGGAACGAACTTCAAAAGCGCGTGGTGTCATTGTGGCGCTGGCATCGGTAGGTATGAATGCAATGGGCTGGGCTCCTGCAGCTTCTGTTACTATCTACAGGAGTTTCATTCGGCCGGTCCTTGAATATGGCATTGCTCTCAAGCTCCCATCCGCGTCCACGCTCAAGTTGTACGAGTCGGTCCAACGTCTTGCACTACGGACTCTCACATCAACACCCCGCAACACGTCCACTGCCGCTCTCCACAAGCTGCTGCAAGTCGAACCATTCAAACACCGTGCTACCGAGCTCAATCTCATGTGGTCCTCCCGATTGCATAACTCAACTGATCGTTCTATCCCGGCTGTTCGTTTCTGGCGCGGCGCTCTGCTTGGTGCTGACAAACCATTTCAGGAATGTCTTCCCCGCCTTGCTCGCTCCAACCCACTTGTGACTCATGTGGATGCTAAATGGATTGATTTTCGACAGCAACCACTGGTTCCCCCACCTCCAGCTGAAGTTCCGTTCCGGTACCCTCCGAAGCCAAAACAAGCGCTGTCTGACAATGCTCGCAAGAAGCTGCGCAAGGAATCCATCGTCAACCTGGACAACAACCTGGACACCATTGCTGGCGCAATCCAAGTCGAAACCAAAGACCCAGTCCGGCCGTATCTGACTGCCTGCAAGGGAATTGACCGCAAGACACGCAACAACATCCTTCGCTGGACTCTTGGTGCCGTCACCCGACACGAACCGTGCCTCAAGTGCAACGACGTACTGACCCGATCCCATGCTGCTGACTGTTCTGGTGCCACTGCTCTCCTGCGCATCAACTGGGACACGCTTGCACCTCCTGCCGGCCGAATGACCTGGCTTGATACGATCCTGAATGAAGTCCGGAATACACCGCCCTCCGAAATCGACACGTACACCGAAGTCTCTTCTGCCGTAGCTCTCATCTACACCGAATGTCGCCACCTCCAACAGCAAGCCAATGGCTACTGGGCCGAGCCAGATGCACCCGCACGACCACTGCCGCCTCGAAGACCGCGAAATCGCATACCTCAACCCGGGGGAGCCCCGCTTGGGCGACCACGGCAAAACCCGGAGCCTGGATAATCAACCGTCAAGCCCGAACTGACCATACATATCTTATTACCTTTACCGATCATCTGTTTTCTTAACATTTCCGCACTTTACTTCTGATTCTTTGGAGTTCTTGAACTTTTTTTGAGTGATTTTTGCTATCTTTCAACCCCGCACTTGTGTTACTGTGTAACTTGATTAAAAGAAACTGAAAACGTTAGGGTTAGGAAAAAAAGTCTGTTTGAAATGTCCACGGTCATCAAAAGCAGCAGCACCAACACCAAGCACCCGTTCGTGATGCTGGAGCTCAACATCGCAAAGCGCCTCAAGGGGACGGCTCGCTGTCCCGTGGCGGGATGCGGGTCGGCCTCTCTGAAGAGCCTTGGGGTGGGAGGGAATCCGAACCAGTTTGGGTTCTCCACCATCCAAATGCAGTGCACCACGTGCACCAAACGTTGCAGACTCAACGCAGCGCTGAAGGCAGGAGGGTCGGCCTCTGCGGACCTGTACGCAGAGTGGGAGAAGGCTTTCGGTAAGCTGGTCCCAGTCACTTCCACCACAGGCACAGCAGCAAAGCGCCGCCGCCAGAACTCCGAAGCAGACACTGCCACTGCAGTCTCTACTTCCACACCCAGTGCTTCCCAGAGTCGTCTGATCCAACAGACCCTCTCATTTGCTGCAGCCACCGCTGGCCGCTCTGTGGATCAGCCACCAGCAGGCTCAGCAGGCTCAGCAAGCACAGCAACAACCTCAACAACCAATCTCACCACCCCAGCTGGTTCCGCAGGCCTTCCACAGAGCGAATTCAGCTTCATGGCACCCGCGCCAGCCATGCAGACCACCGCTGCAGCCTCCGAAATGTCGCCATCAGTGATTTCGAATGCATTTCCACCCCCTGCTGTGCCTGCCACAGCTGTCAACTGGCAGCAGCGTGCAGAGGCAGCAGAGGCCGCTACAGCTTCCCTTCAGACGCAGCTGCAGTCCCTGATTGCGCTGCTGGCCCAGCTGGTCACCCAGATGCAGCAGGGCTCAGTTGGTGTGGGTAAGTCATCAGGCACAGCAAATGAGTGTCAGCCAACTGTGGCGCAGCCATTGAGCACAGCAACAGCCCTCTTGGCTTCCATCAGTGCTTCAACTGCTCCCACGCTCGCAGCACCAACTCCCAATGGAGCCCAGTCCACCCACGTGCAGCCCCATGTGCGTACCTCTCGAAAAAGCGGTCGTGGAGGTCGCACTGGACCTGGAGGGCGTATTGTCCCAGGTGCTGCCCCTGCCTCAACAACAACTGTTTCTGTACCCGTTGCTGTTGAAAACACTTCCACACAGGTTGTTGAAGCCGCCTGGTCCACTGTTGCACGTAATGGAACGCGTCGTGCCCCTCCACCATCTTGCGAATCTCGTCAACGCGCGCCGCAAACTCAGCAGCAGTATGATGAAAAAACACACCGCATGCGTCAAAAGAAGGCATTACAGATGGCGAAAGCTGTCCCTGAACCGAAAAAGTTTGCAGTGATCCGTGTTGAACTCCACAGCAGTCGTCAGTTGCGCGGATGTTCCTTCCGGGACCGGAAACATTTGATCGATGCGTTTGTGGGACAGATGGGGGTTCGCCACAATGTGGCTCTTACCTCATCTATTGGTAACTCCATCATTGAGCTGTATTGTCCGACTGATGTTGTTCTGGAAGTGGTGCGAGTTCTTAGGGAGCGTGGCCAACAAGTCCTCCTTGCAGCCTTCAACCCACTCATATCCGACATTGACGGAAATCGCCTTGACTCCACCCAGACAGAAAAAGCTGCCAAGCGCCTCGCGTTTTTGTGCAAAGCCGCACGTACTGTCAATCTCCGTGCTGCCATCCTTGCCGGTGCCTCTCAGCAACTCAAGGAAGCCACGCAGAAAGTGTTTGAAACCATCCGAGGCTCCCCATCCGACTCCCTTCTTGCACCCCCACGCCCCCACCGTAGCGCGTTTGCGAAATTTGCTGCCCCAGACACACTGTCGCTAACTGATTTTGTGACTCTCGACCCAGTTCCGGAATCTACTGAGTTTGTCGATAGTCAAGACGATGTTGCCATGTCTGTGTCCAATCTGGATCTTGGTCCCGCGGCTGACGCCGCCGACCAAGAATGATCAAAATCGCATTTTCGAATCTCAACGGGCTGTCTGGCAAAGCCGAAGAAGTCCTGAGATTCAAGTCTGCGCAATCTGTTGACCTTTCTTTAATGGTGGAAACGTGGCTCTCCCCAACATCCTCCATTCCTTTTCGACCACACCTATTTAATATCACAAGTACAAACACGGAGGCAATTGCGGGAGGTCGGCGCAATTTTGGCGGCATTTTGGCGTTCTCAACTGCAACTCTCTCCCCCCAATTCCGAGTTATCTATGAAGATCCCTTGGGGTTCTATTGCGCAATGCGCATCTCTGATCTTATCCTCATCACTGCCTACATCCCCCCCTCTGCTGACAATCGGGTAATCGGGGACATGCTTCAAAAAGCGGAAACGTTATCTGAAGGCTTTACGTTGCGTTGTCTTTTGGTTGGCGATCTGAACGCACGGATGACGGATGCTGGTGATTCACTCACAAACACACGTGGAACGTATATGCAGCAGGAACTGTTCAACTCTGGACTTGCGCTTCAAATCCCGGAGTCTGGGAAATGGACGTCGTGGGCTGGTGGTGGTCGAGGGATTCCGGATGTTGTACTCTCGAGCTTCCCAGTCTCTAACCTCACAGTTCATGAAGGCGAGTCACTTGGAGGTTCGGACCATCGGCCGCTGACATTTTCTGTGCCACTGGATGTCGAAACCAAGCCCAAGTCTTTTGCGCGCTGGAATGTTCGTCGCCTCACAACTGCCAAATACCATCAGCGTTTTGCTGAGGAGCTGGAGTCCACGCAGCAGGAGATCATGGATCAACTGGAATTGCTGCGAACACGCTTGGAAAGCCCTGCTGTGGGATACGTTGCGGGTGTATCACAGTGCGATGCACACACCGTGGCACCTGCAGTAGGCGCCAACCCTCCGGGAAGTACTTCCCATGCTTCTCTTGATCCTGTTACCCACACTGCAGATTGCCCCAGAGCCACCACTCACATGTCTGACAGTCCTTCTCAGTCCGCTGGTCCATCCCACTCCCATCCACGTTCTGTCGATGCTCCCAACCCATCTACGCAGCAGGACATGTGCTTATGCCTGGAATTGCTGCGAACGAGCTTTGAAAGCCCTGCTGTGGGGTACATCGCGGGTGCATCACAGTGCGATGCACACACCGCGGTACCTGCAGTAGGCGCTCCCCTCCCGGGAAGTACTTCTCGCTCCTCGCTCTTGAACAATACTCACACACCAAACCGTGCTAGAACTCAAGAGTTGATCAACGAGGCCTGGGAACACTTCCTGTCATGGGTCCGAAATGCTGCGTCAAAGTCAATTGGTGTCCTCCAAGTCTCTGACCATCTGCCATCGGAGTTTTGGACTGATGAGCTTGAACAAAGTCGGGACAACGTGCAGCAAGAACTTGCGAACGTGCAACAGGAAATCGAGCGTGGCCAGTTGTCTCGTCTCGAAATCAAACGCCTTGCTTCCGAACTGACCAACACTCAGCGTGCTTACCGGGCGGATCTGACCACACGCAAGCGCGTGCTCTTCGAAGATGCTGTCGATAAGCTCACAGTCCCACAAAACATGTCCTCGTTCATGCGCATGGTAAAAGGAGCCAAGTCGCGAAAAGACCGCACTGTCTGCAAACTGGACCCGGCGAAAATCAATGAACACGCTGCCCATTTTCGAACTACCTTTGGAGCACCTCCGACTGGACATCCCCAACCTGGACCCCCTGCGCTTGAGGAAATCCAGTCGCGTCCAACTCAGGAAGTCTTCAACCCGGATGCGATCATGTCTGCGATTGCTGGACTCCCACTCGGAAAGGCTACTGGATCCGATGGAATTCCTGCTGAACTCATCAAAGCCGGTGGCGATCTCATGGCTGACGTTCTCAGTGTTTTCCTGCCCATGGTCCATGCTGCTGCAACTATTCCATCTGACTGGAGGAAGGCGCTCATTGTGCCAGTCTTCAAGAAGAAGGGATCTGATCAGGACATTGCAAACTACCGACCTATTGCACTGACAAGTACGATACGACGACTCTACGAGCGGCTGCTTGTTCCTGAACTTGGACCCGTAATGCAACAACTCGATGACTTTCAAGGTGGCTTCAGACCCGGTCGGTCCTCGCTCGATCAAGCCATGGTTCTCCACGAAACCCTGAACACCAATGAACATGCTTCGACTATCCTGCTGGACATCAAAGCGGCATATGACGAAGTCGATCGAAGGGTTCTTTGGCAAATGCTCACACAAGTCTTCGGCCTGGACGAATTCATGCTTGCACGGCTCCAGGATCTTTTCGATCACAACTCGTGCTGTCTGGTGGTGGCTGGCGTGATTAGTGATCCGATTGACAACGAACGAGGTCTTTTGCAGGGTGCTACTCTGTCCCCGATTTTGTTCAACTGTCACATCCATGGTCTCTCAATTCGGCTACGTGCTCCTGGAATCCCGCGAATTCGAATCAACGGTATCCATCTCAATAACCTCCTGTTTGCAGACGATACGTCCTTGGTAGCTGCAAATCAACATGATCTCGCAGTCCTGCTCCGAACGTGTGAGGAATGGTCCAACACTGTCGGCATCCGGTTCTCGCCATCCAAGTGCATCTATCTCGGTCCTGTTCCAGCACTACGTGATGTACCTCTCAAGCTCTACAACGTGGACCTTCCATCCCAGCAATGTGCCCCGTATCTCGGCATCCCTTTTGGCCAACACGGAATCAACTGGGCTCTGCTGGCAAAGGAACGAACTTCAAAAGCGCGTGGTGTCATTGTGGCGCTGGCATCGGTAGGTATGAATGCAATGGGCTGGGCTCCTGCAGCTTCTGTTACTATCTACAGGAGTTTCATTCGGCCGGTCCTTGAATATGGCATTGCTCTCAAGCTCCCATCCGCGTCCACGCTCAAGTTGTACGAGTCGGTCCAACGTCTTGCACTACGGACTCTCACATCAACACCCCGCAACACGTCCACTGCCGCTCTCCACAAGCTGCTGCAAGTCGAACCATTCAAACACCGTGCTACCGAGCTCAATCTCATGTGGTCCTCCCGATTGCATAACTCAACTGATCGTTCTATCCCGGCTGTTCGTTTCTGGCGCGGCGCTCTGCTTGGTGCTGACAAACCATTTCAGGAATGTCTTCCCCGCCTTGCTCGCTCCAACCCACTTGTGACTCATGTGGATGCTAAATGGATTGATTTTCGACAGCAACCACTGGTTCCCCCACCTCCAGCTGAAGTTCCGTTCCGGTACCCTCCGAAGCCAAAACAAGCGCTGTCTGACAATGCTCGCAAGAAGCTGCGCAAGGAATCCATCGTCAACCTGGACAACAACCTGGACACCATTGCTGGCGCAATCCAAGTCGAAACCAAAGACCCAGTCCGGCCGTATCTGACTGCCTGCAAGGGAATTGACCGCAAGACACGCAACAACATCCTTCGCTGGACTCTTGGTGCCGTCACCCGACACGAACCGTGCCTCAAGTGCAACGACGTACTGACCCGATCCCATGCTGCTGACTGTTCTGGTGCCACTGCTCTCCTGCGCATCAACTGGGACACGCTTGCACCTCCTGCCGGCCGAATGACCTGGCTTGATACGATCCTGAATGAAGTCCGGAATACACCGCCCTCCGAAATCGACACGTACACCGAAGTCTCTTCTGCCGTAGCTCTCATCTACACCGAATGTCGCCACCTCCAACAGCAAGCCAATGGCTACTGGGCCGAGCCAGATGCACCCGCACGACCACTGCCGCCTCGAAGACCGCGAAATCGCATACCTCAACCCGGGGGAGCCCCGCTTGGGCGACCACGGCAAAACCCGGAGCCTGGATAATCAACCGTCAAGCCCGAACTGACCATACATATCTTATTACCTTTACCGATCATCTGTTTTCTTAACATTTCCGCACTTTACTTCTGATTCTTTGGAGTTCTTGAACTTTTTTTGAGTGATTTTTGCTATCTTTCAACCCCGCACTTGTGTTACTGTGTAACTTGATTAAAAGAAACTGAAAACGTTAGGGTTAGGAAAAAAAAGTCTGTTTGAAATGTCCACGGTCATCAAAAGCAGCAGCACCAACACCAAGCACCCGTTCGTGATGCTGGAGCTCAACATCGCAAAGCGCCTCAAGGGGACGGCTCGCTGTCCCGTGGCGGGATGCGGGTCGGCCTCTCTGAAGAGCCTTGGGGTGGGAGGGAATCCGAACCAGTTTGGGTTCTCCACCATCCAAATGCAGTGCACCACGTGCACCAAACGTTGCAGACTCAACGCAGCGCTGAAGGCAGGAGGGTCGGCCTCTGCGGACCTGTACGCAGAGTGGGAGAAGGCTTTCGGTAAGCTGGTCCCAGTCACTTCCACCACAGGCACAGCAGCAAAGCGCCGCCGCCAGAACTCCGAAGCAGACACTGCCACTGCAGTCTCTACTTCCACACCCAGTGCTTCCCAGAGTCGTCTGATCCAACAGACCCTCTCATTTGCTGCAGCCACCGCTGGCCGCTCTGTGGATCAGCCACCAGCAGGCTCAGCAGGCTCAGCAAGCACAGCAACAACCTCAACAACCAATCTCACCACCCCAGCTGGTTCCGCAGGCCTTCCACAGAGCGAATTCAGCTTCATGGCACCCGCGCCAGCCATGCAGACCACCGCTGCAGCCTCCGAAATGTCGCCATCAGTGATTTCGAATGCATTTCCACCCCCTGCTGTGCCTGCCACAGCTGTCAACTGGCAGCAGCGTGCAGAGGCAGCAGAGGCCGCTACAGCTTCCCTTCAGACGCAGCTGCAGTCCCTGATTGCGCTGCTGGCCCAGCTGGTCACCCAGATGCAGCAGGGCTCAGTTGGTGTGGGTAAGTCATCAGGCACAGCAAATGAGTGTCAGCCAACTGTGGCGCAGCCATTGAGCACAGCAACAGCCCTCTTGGCTTCCATCAGTGCTTCAACTGCTCCCACGCTCGCAGCACCAACTCCCAATGGAGCCCAGTCCACCCACGTGCAGCCCCATGTGCGTACCTCTCGAAAAAGCGGTCGTGGAGGTCGCACTGGACCTGGAGGGCGTATTGTCCCAGGTGCTGCCCCTGCCTCAACAACAACTGTTTCTGTACCCGTTGCTGTTGAAAACACTTCCACACAGGTTGTTGAAGCCGCCTGGTCCACTGTTGCACGTAATGGAACGCGTCGTGCCCCTCCACCATCTTGCGAATCTCGTCAACGCGCGCCGCAAACTCAGCAGCAGTATGATGAAAAAACACACCGCATGCGTCAAAAGAAGGCATTACAGATGGCGAAAGCTGTCCCTGAACCGAAAAAGTTTGCAGTGATCCGTGTTGAACTCCACAGCAGTCGTCAGTTGCGCGGATGTTCCTTCCGGGACCGGAAACATTTGATCGATGCGTTTGTGGGACAGATGGGGGTTCGCCACAATGTGGCTCTTACCTCATCTATTGGTAACTCCATCATTGAGCTGTATTGTCCGACTGATGTTGTTCTGGAAGTGGTGCGAGTTCTTAGGGAGCGTGGCCAACAAGTCCTCCTTGCAGCCTTCAACCCACTCATATCCGACATTGACGGAAATCGCCTTGACTCCACCCAGACAGAAAAAGCTGCCAAGCGCCTCGCGTTTTTGTGCAAAGCCGCACGTACTGTCAATCTCCGTGCTGCCATCCTTGCCGGTGCCTCTCAGCAACTCAAGGAAGCCACGCAGAAAGTGTTTGAAACCATCCGAGGCTCCCCATCCGACTCCCTTCTTGCACCCCCACGCCCCCACCGTAGCGCGTTTGCGAAATTTGCTGCCCCAGACACACTGTCGCTAACTGATTTTGTGACTCTCGACCCAGTTCCGGAATCTACTGAGTTTGTCGATAGTCAAGACGATGTTGCCATGTCTGTGTCCAATCTGGATCTTGGTCCCGCGGCTGACGCCGCCGACCAAGAATGATCAAAATCGCATTTTCGAATCTCAACGGGCTGTCTGGCAAAGCCGAAGAAGTCCTGAGATTCAAGTCTGCGCAATCTGTTGACCTTTCTTTAATGGTGGAAACGTGGCTCTCCCCAACATCCTCCATTCCTTTTCGACCACACCTATTTAATATCACAAGTACAAACACGGAGGCAATTGCGGGAGGTCGGCGCAATTTTGGCGGCATTTTGGCGTTCTCAACTGCAACTCTCTCCCCCCAATTCCGAGTTATCTATGAAGATCCCTTGGGGTTCTATTGCGCAATGCGCATCTCTGATCTTATCCTCATCACTGCCTACATCCCCCCCTCTGCTGACAATCGGGTAATCGGGGACATGCTTCAAAAAGCGGAAACGTTATCTGAAGGCTTTACGTTGCGTTGTCTTTTGGTTGGCGATCTGAACGCACGGATGACGGATGCTGGTGATTCACTCACAAACACACGTGGAACGTATATGCAGCAGGAACTGTTCAACTCTGGACTTGCGCTTCAAATCCCGGAGTCTGGGAAATGGACGTCGTGGGCTGGTGGTGGTCGAGGGATTCCGGATGTTGTACTCTCGAGCTTCCCAGTCTCTAACCTCACAGTTCATGAAGGCGAGTCACTTGGAGGTTCGGACCATCGGCCGCTGACATTTTCTGTGCCACTGGATGTCGAAACCAAGCCCAAGTCTTTTGCGCGCTGGAATGTTCGTCGCCTCACAACTGCCAAATACCATCAGCGTTTTGCTGAGGAGCTGGAGTCCACGCAGCAGGAGATCATGGATCAACTGGAATTGCTGCGAACACGCTTGGAAAGCCCTGCTGTGGGATACGTTGCGGGTGTATCACAGTGCGATGCACACACCGTGGCACCTGCAGTAGGCGCCAACCCTCCGGGAAGTACTTCCCATGCTTCTCTTGATCCTGTTACCCACACTGCAGATTGCCCCAGAGCCACCACTCACATGTCTGACAGTCCTTCTCAGTCCGCTGGTCCATCCCACTCCCATCCACGTTCTGTCGATGCTCCCAACCCATCTACGCAGCAGGACATGTGCTTATGCCTGGAATTGCTGCGAACGAGCTTTGAAAGCCCTGCTGTGGGGTACATCGCGGGTGCATCACAGTGCGATGCACACACCGCGGTACCTGCAGTAGGCGCTCCCCTCCCGGGAAGTACTTCTCGCTCCTCGCTCTTGAACAATACTCACACACCAAACCGTGCTAGAACTCAAGAGTTGATCAACGAGGCCTGGGAACACTTCCTGTCATGGGTCCGAAATGCTGCGTCAAAGTCAATTGGTGTCCTCCAAGTCTCTGACCATCTGCCATCGGAGTTTTGGACTGATGAGCTTGAACAAAGTCGGGACAACGTGCAGCAAGAACTTGCGAACGTGCAACAGGAAATCGAGCGTGGCCAGTTGTCTCGTCTCGAAATCAAACGCCTTGCTTCCGAACTGACCAACACTCAGCGTGCTTACCGGGCGGATCTGACCACACGCAAGCGCGTGCTCTTCGAAGATGCTGTCGATAAGCTCACAGTCCCACAAAACATGTCCTCGTTCATGCGCATGGTAAAAGGAGCCAAGTCGCGAAAAGACCGCACTGTCTGCAAACTGGACCCGGCGAAAATCAATGAACACGCTGCCCATTTTCGAACTACCTTTGGAGCACCTCCGACTGGACATCCCCAACCTGGACCCCCTGCGCTTGAGGAAATCCAGTCGCGTCCAACTCAGGAAGTCTTCAACCCGGATGCGATCATGTCTGCGATTGCTGGACTCCCACTCGGAAAGGCTACTGGATCCGATGGAATTCCTGCTGAACTCATCAAAGCCGGTGGCGATCTCATGGCTGACGTTCTCAGTGTTTTCCTGCCCATGGTCCATGCTGCTGCAACTATTCCATCTGACTGGAGGAAGGCGCTCATTGTGCCAGTCTTCAAGAAGAAGGGATCTGATCAGGACATTGCAAACTACCGACCTATTGCACTGACAAGTACGATACGACGACTCTACGAGCGGCTGCTTGTTCCTGAACTTGGACCCGTAATGCAACAACTCGATGACTTTCAAGGTGGCTTCAGACCCGGTCGGTCCTCGCTCGATCAAGCCATGGTTCTCCACGAAACCCTGAACACCAATGAACATGCTTCGACTATCCTGCTGGACATCAAAGCGGCATATGACGAAGTCGATCGAAGGGTTCTTTGGCAAATGCTCACACAAGTCTTCGGCCTGGACGAATTCATGCTTGCACGGCTCCAGGATCTTTTCGATCACAACTCGTGCTGTCTGGTGGTGGCTGGCGTGATTAGTGATCCGATTGACAACGAACGAGGTCTTTTGCAGGGTGCTACTCTGTCCCCGATTTTGTTCAACTGTCACATCCATGGTCTCTCAATTCGGCTACGTGCTCCTGGAATCCCGCGAATTCGAATCAACGGTATCCATCTCAATAACCTCCTGTTTGCAGACGATACGTCCTTGGTAGCTGCAAATCAACATGATCTCGCAGTCCTGCTCCGAACGTGTGAGGAATGGTCCAACACTGTCGGCATCCGGTTCTCGCCATCCAAGTGCATCTATCTCGGTCCTGTTCCAGCACTACGTGATGTACCTCTCAAGCTCTACAACGTGGACCTTCCATCCCAGCAATGTGCCCCGTATCTCGGCATCCCTTTTGGCCAACACGGAATCAACTGGGCTCTGCTGGCAAAGGAACGAACTTCAAAAGCGCGTGGTGTCATTGTGGCGCTGGCATCGGTAGGTATGAATGCAATGGGCTGGGCTCCTGCAGCTTCTGTTACTATCTACAGGAGTTTCATTCGGCCGGTCCTTGAATATGGCATTGCTCTCAAGCTCCCATCCGCGTCCACGCTCAAGTTGTACGAGTCGGTCCAACGTCTTGCACTACGGACTCTCACATCAACACCCCGCAACACGTCCACTGCCGCTCTCCACAAGCTGCTGCAAGTCGAACCATTCAAACACCGTGCTACCGAGCTCAATCTCATGTGGTCCTCCCGATTGCATAACTCAACTGATCGTTCTATCCCGGCTGTTCGTTTCTGGCGCGGCGCTCTGCTTGGTGCTGACAAACCATTTCAGGAATGTCTTCCCCGCCTTGCTCGCTCCAACCCACTTGTGACTCATGTGGATGCTAAATGGATTGATTTTCGACAGCAACCACTGGTTCCCCCACCTCCAGCTGAAGTTCCGTTCCGGTACCCTCCGAAGCCAAAACAAGCGCTGTCTGACAATGCTCGCAAGAAGCTGCGCAAGGAATCCATCGTCAACCTGGACAACAACCTGGACACCATTGCTGGCGCAATCCAAGTCGAAACCAAAGACCCAGTCCGGCCGTATCTGACTGCCTGCAAGGGAATTGACCGCAAGACACGCAACAACATCCTTCGCTGGACTCTTGGTGCCGTCACCCGACACGAACCGTGCCTCAAGTGCAACGACGTACTGACCCGATCCCATGCTGCTGACTGTTCTGGTGCCACTGCTCTCCTGCGCATCAACTGGGACACGCTTGCACCTCCTGCCGGCCGAATGACCTGGCTTGATACGATCCTGAATGAAGTCCGGAATACACCGCCCTCCGAAATCGACACGTACACCGAAGTCTCTTCTGCCGTAGCTCTCATCTACACCGAATGTCGCCACCTCCAACAGCAAGCCAATGGCTACTGGGCCGAGCCAGATGCACCCGCACGACCACTGCCGCCTCGAAGACCGCGAAATCGCATACCTCAACCCGGGGGAGCCCCGCTTGGGCGACCACGGCAAAACCCGGAGCCTGGATAATCAAACCGTCAAGCCCGAACTGACCATACATATCTATTACCTTTACCGATTCATCTGTTTTCTTAACATTTCCGCCACTTTAGCTTCTGATTCTTCGGAGTTCTTGAACTTTTTTTGAGTGATTTTTGCTATCTTTCAACCCCGCACTTGTGTTACTGTGTAACTTGATTAAAACTGAAA